>JAHXMU010026198.1:20213-41097 GCA_019455685.1 Philornis downsi
TTTTCCACCCCTCGTAAATTTGGTTTCATATTTATAATTCACGTCACATTTAATTATACGCAAAAGCGAGAGACATTCCGAAATAATCGTGTATAATGACCATTTATCCAAAAATGAGCACCACAAGAAATGGATCTGGGCTGGGACAGAGCGTACGCAAACTTTAGTGAATGTGACTGTGATTCGTGGCGATGATATGCGTACTTAGCGTTCGCAACTGAGTACATTCACTGTACATTTACTTATTCACGCTCTCATTTTAGAGAAAATTTTTCAATATTTTCCTTTTCACGCTCTTAAAGTCCATTGGTGGGGGGCCAAAGAGAATGGGTGGCCGAACCGAATGATACATAAAATATGCCGGTAAAATCTGTCGAGACGTTGCGTCTGACATGAGTCTAAAGTGAATTCTGTTTTGTTTTTATTTTGTGGGGTCTGTTGGATCTGTATGGCGGATGTTGTTGTTGTTCCCGCTGGTTTAGGTGATATTTTTAGGCAAAAATCTCGTGCGAATTGTTATTGACGCTACAAAAAAGAATTTGAGTTGGCCCAGCGCCAATTTAGCGGAGACGGTCGACGGTTTGTTTTTGTTTGGTTGTCACATAAATTGTATGCAATTTCGTTAACGTCATATATTTTATTGCCAGTGTCGCTTATGGCCGTAATTGGGAGACATTAAAAAAAAGGAATGTGAAATAAAATTTTAAATTTACGAAATTTAGTAAAAGTGTTGAATATACTCGTACGTAGACATTACAAAAGATACTGTAAAGGACTAAGGTATTCAGGTGCCATAATGCACAGGTGAAACTAAACAACTTTGGTCTCAACTGTAGAGAAACGCCACGGCACATTTTAGTCGGAGTGTAATTAAGTAACCACTTTTTCTATGCAAATTTAATTTTTTATTTGGTTTTGTGGCAATGTAGAAGGATTCGCAGAACAAAATTCACAAACTAAAATAGTGCTCTCACATAATCCTTACTTTGTTTGAGATGGTGACACTGAAAACGTTGCTAAATATAGGAAAATGTTAACAAATTTCCAGAGTAGTTATTAAAACCTAATTAATATACAATAAACTCTTCTGTCAAATATTTGTTAAAACTTCGTCCCTTTTAATACCCTCACTTTTATTGGCCACTGTGAAATAATGTATTGGAAAAAAAATTTGTTCTAACATAATATTATTGCTACAATCTTTTTTTTTGTTACTTTTCCTTTTATGTTTTACTGGAATATTCTATTTGTTTTTCCTTTGTCGCCGTCTGTGTTTGGACAACAATTTTATAAATATTACATTTCTCAAACAAAATATCCAAAATTCAAGGTCATAATCATTTTTCTGCCTACATTTGAAAGGCGAGACTTTGATGTTTGATGGTAAAAGAAAAATAATTTATTTATTGCCAAATAATGGAAACATCTTGGAGTTGTAGGCTAGCTAGTCTATTCCACAGGAATGAACATTTACATTTCATTGTTTAAAAAGCTGTCTTCAAGGAAAGTTTCATAGATAAGTCCTTTTTCTACTTATCTTCCTTCCCTATTTCTTCATTGCATAATACGACATCACCGTAAAAACCTCTCAAGTAAGCTCTGAAATGTCAATGTGTACAATTTTCATACAGAAAAGTTTCTGCAAAGACATTTCATAGAGAAAATTGTCTACAAAGACTCTTCATACAGAAAAGTGTCTACGAAAAGACATCATAAGGAAATGTGTCTCATTTTATGCATACTCGTTATTGTATAAGAAGATAATTTTATATAGAAAAATATCTCAAAAGTCACTTTTCATACAAAAAGATATCAAAGAAGACACTTTTTATATGGAAAAATACCCATGAAAATACTTTTTATATAGAAAAAAATGGTCATGAGGACAATTTTATTATACAAAAATATCCATGAAGACAATTTTCTTATACAAAAATATCCACGAAGACACTTTTCATATAGAAAAATGTCCATGAAGGCACTTTTCATACAGAAAAATATGCAAGACGACACATTTTATATAGAAAAATGTCCACGAAGACACTTTTCATATAAAACAAATTCTATGAAGACAATTTTCATACAGAAGAATTTCCATAGACACTTTTCTTATAGCAAAATATCTATGGAGACAGTTTTCAATATATAAAAATATCCATAAAGACGAATATCATATAGAAAAATGTCCATGAAGACATTTTTCGTACAGAAAAATATCCAAGAAGACACATTTCAAATAGAAAAATGTCCATAAATACACATTTCATATAAAAAAAAAAAAATCCTATGAAGACAATTTCCATACAGAAAAACTTCCATAAAGACACTTTTCTTATAGAAAAATATCCATGAAGACAGTTTTCAATATAGAAAAATGTCTATAAAAACATGTTTCATATAGAAATATATATATGGATATTTTCCATATAGAAAAATGTCCATAAAGACAATTTTCATATACAAGAAAAATGTCCATAAAGACAGTTTTCACATAGAAAACTTTCAATAACGACAGTTTTCATATAGAAAAATTTCTATAAAGACATTTCTCATATAAAAAAATGTCCATAAAGAAATTTTTCATATAGAAAAATTTCCACAAAAACATTTTTCATATAGAAAAATTTCCATAAAGACACTTATTGTAGAAAAAAATCTGTAAAAACCATTTTCATATAGAAAAATATCCATGAGCACAATTTTCCATTTAGAAAAATGTTCATGAGCACAATTTTTTATATAGAAAAATGTCCATGAAGATACTTTTCATACAGAAAAATTTCGACAAAGGCGAATAAAATGTGCCTTCGGTGTTTTTATATATAAAAAGTATATATGTACAAGTAGAAAGCATAGAAAGCTAAATATTTATAAACTTTTCGTATAGAGGAGTGTCTGTGAAAGTACACAAAAAGTGTGTCTGTAAACACATTTCGTATAGACAGTTTTACAAACATTTTTTGCATAGAGAAGTCTCCGTATACACATTTTTGGTATAGAAAACTTTCCGTGCAGATACTTTTCTTATTTTTCGTTTAGAAAAGTTTCGTGCGGATACTTTTGGCATACAAACTTCTCTGTGTAGACATCTTTAGTATAGGAAAGTCCTCGCGTAGTCCTTCTTGTAGAAACATCTTCTAGCAAACACTTTTCTTATAGAAAAATGTCCATGCAGGCATTCTTCGTTTAGAAAAGTCTCCGTGTAGACACTTTTCGCATACAAGTTCTTCGTGTAGACATTTTCCGTTTAGAAAAGTCCTCGTGCAGACAATTTTTGTATAAAAATGTCCGTGGGCACTGCCATATGGAACGAATGTTTGTGTAGACGCTTTTTATGCAGAACAAGTGTCTGTGTTGGTACTTTCCGCACAGACGATTTTCGTATAGGCGGTTTATATACCTATACATACTCGTATATAGAAAAGTCTAAATGTAGGCACTTTTTGTTTAGAAAGGTGTCTCTGTACGTTTAACAATTGGTAAATGCCAAAAGAAGTGTGTGCTTCAAACGTTTTCTGAACTTTTGATGTTTGTTTATTTATTTATGTTTCTACACCGCTCAATTAATTAACAGACAGCCCGAAATGACTGAAGCATTTCCTTTGATTAGCCATTTAATCTCTCACCCAACGCCAAGCAAATGCCAGCAAAAAGTTTTAAGTCTGTTGTAATGTCTGTAAATATTCTGCTTAGCTTAAATTATTAATATTGACTTAAATAAAAATCCATTCTTTTAAAGCCCTACCAATGTCAGAAGGAGAAGGAAGCAACAAAGAGTGGTGAAAATACGACATTCGAACAGACACGTCTTAATAGGCGACGCAAACAGAGAAATCAGATGAGTTTCCTAACAAAAGGACCAAATGCCGGAAGAGAGAGAGAGAGAGAGAGAGAGAGTGAAAGAGCCAGAAAAAAAGAGGCTAAAAATAAAGCGGTAGGAAAGGCCTATAAAACACATTAACTCGAGTGTATATATAAGTGTTTATATAATATATTCGAGTGTTTGTATACATAGACATTTCTATATACATATACATACTTGCACAAATACATATTTGTGTGTTTTCATATAAATAAGTATATACATTTATTATGCAATATTCTATAGAATGTATATTTAAACAATATCTTTCGTCTACATTTATGTACAAATGTTGGAGTGCAAATAAAAACAAAAATGATGTTGTCTGCGATCCTTGCAATACTAATGAATGACACATAGAGCCATTATTCACATACGCATGCGAACAACTTTAATGTCTAAGTTCACTACGAGGTCCAGGCTGATAGGTTTTATAGAAGTAGAAATAAATAATCAATGATGGATTCCGAACAGATTCCGTAATGCGTTTATCAATTGAGGAATCACAAAGTTGAATAATTCAACGGATACATTGAGAAAATAGGTGTCCTTAACAATCTGTATGTGCCAACGTGGTAAAAACCTGGTCAGCATCTAGCATTCGTATTTGGGAAAATAGTTTCCATTTTTTTATTATTCAATTTAATAATTTCGTTTGAAGGCGCAAGAACCAAGAAAAAGAAATATCGTTGTCGACTTTCCAAAAACCAAAGATTCTGACACAAAGCTTAATAGGTCCCAAAGCGAATATAGCTGACCAACCAACGTTTTCGTTGTACCAGAATCCGAATGTTTTGGTCTTAAAGATTACAGAATTTTATAGTTTTCTAAAAAGTAAAGTTTCCGAACTAATATTTCCCAATTACCAGCAGCGCACCTCGTTCAACATTTGTTAAGGCATTGTTAAAGCATATTATTTCACACAAAAGTTGTTCCTACTTCTCCTCTAGCACCTGCCTTGTACTCCCAGTCCCTTTACCAGTCGTGCACTGGTTTTTTTTTCTTCGGCTGCGTGGGTTGTAGAACATCACGAAAGTATTACATAACTTTTCACAAAGCCTAAAAGCAGACACCAGTACTTGCTTGACTCTGGCACCCGCAGCTCTCTTTGGCACACTCAAGAGCACTCTCTCTCTTTCTCTCTCTGAAACTCTCTCTCTTCCTGCCTTTTTTTCCCACAAACAAACACGCACACACATTTCCACTGCCTACTATAGAAGTCAATAAAAGCAATTTAAGTGTCTGTCTATGTTTAACTTCAAGGACTTTTGGTCCCTACTCTCTCCCCCTCCAACTCCACAGCGTTGTAGGCGACCAGACAGACACATATTGTTGTAATGCCTCGACAGCAAAGCCAACAACACCAACAGCTACGTTAATATCATCAGACAAATTTGCCATTGTTGGTTGTCCGTGTGAGTAGAATCTGAAGATGCGGCCAAAGATGGAGACATACAAAATGTGTTATTGTTTGACACGTGTAAGACTGTGCCCTTTTCTCCTCATTTCGTCCATTCGTCCTACACCAGGCGTTACGCCATCAAAGTCTTTTGCTGCGTCGTCATGCCTGTATTTGTGCCAGCCAGTCAGCCAACATTACATTTTATGGATCCTTTGGTATTTTGTGTCTGCAAATTTCTGGTCAGACATGTCAAGGATTTGGCAAGGAGTAGACAACAGCCACTGGTAGGTAGGCTGTGAAGAGGTTGTTTCTTTTTTTGCCATTATAGATAAATATTGAGCTTTCCAAAGTTTTGTTTAATGGAAATTATTCAAGTTAAACATTACTAATGAATAGACGAATATGTTTACAAAGTTTTTTTCCCAAGGGAAATTAGTGAGTTTCTCGCCGTCTCAGGAAATATCGAAATTAGGGAACATTCCAGATTTAGGAAATTCGCTATGTCAGCTCTTTAAGAGTTGTGAGGAAAGCAATGAATTAAATATTGCAAAATATATAAAAGCTTGTAGAACAAAGATAAAATGGGAACATACAAATTAAAGTAATTCAGGAAAGTTCGCAACAATTCTTGTTAATTTGTATCAGTTAAATTAATCTGGGATATATCGATTTAAATGAAAGAAAATTCGGTAATTTGAATATAATTAATTTTCATTTTTGAATTAAAATGTAAATACTAGTAATGAAAATAATTTGAATAATAAAAAAGCAAAAATTTCACAACATTTCGAAAATTTCAAGGTAATTCAGAAAAATTTTGAATAACTTGGAATAATGTGGTCCAGTTTGAAATAGATGGAAGGAAATTAAAAGATATTGGGCAAGCCAAGATAAATGGAAAACAGAAGACCGAAAAATTCAATAATTAAATGCAGCAAATATTGTTTGCATCTAATGAGTGGAGTGTGAGAGAGCTTCTCACATTTTATGAGCTTATTTTTTCCCGCACAAGAAAAAATTAATTTTAATAGATTCAAGAAATTTCTTTGTAATCCAGAAAATTTAATCCATACTATTTATCATTGTCTAAATACTCGTACATTAACTTAATCTTAAGCACTATTCTGAATGCTCGAAACTATAGAGAGTATCGGAGCAGATAGTATTGACAGCTCTATATAGAGGGCAACGACATGCATATAAATGTCGGCTTCGTTATCTCAGTTGTTCTTCGCAGAGAGGCAAATTAATTGTCTACATTATTTGTCATACTATGAAATTAATCAAAATTCAAAAAATTCTGGTTAATTCAATACCCTTCAGCTATTCAGAACAATGTAGACTAATTTAACAAATCGAAATAGATTTAAACTATTTGGAACAAAATCTGAAAAATTCAGTTTAATTATAAAAATAAACGGGCTAAAATGAAATAATCCGAGAAAGTTGTGAATAATTGAATTACTAAAAAAATCGATAAAATTGAGATGGCAACATTTCGGAAAATAATTAAATATTTCCGAATAGTCCCCAATAATTCGATTTTATACCAATGATTCCGAAAAAGGGTTCGGGATACATACGACTAATGCAAAATAACCGATTCAAGATAATTTTTAAAAGGTAAATAATTTGAAAAATTTCGGAAAATAACAAATTTTGCAAAGTTCCTGATAATTCGATTTAATTAAAAAAATCCCTCTGAATAGTTTCGAATAATGTGAAATGTGAAACTAAAAAAGTATACAACCAAAAAATAAAAAATATACTAATAAGTAAAAATATGAAATAACTAATCCAGGAAAATGTAGACAAACTAAATAATTAAAAAAAAAAAAATCATTGAAATTGAAATGTTTCGAAAATACATAATGAAGAAAAATCCCTTTTATAATTCGATTTAACTCAAAAACACCGACAAATCATTCTGGATACTTTCAAGTAATACGAAAGTAGTACGAAATAGTTTGTTATAACTTAGAATAGTTGGGAACAACTTAAAATAACTCGAAGTGATGTGATGTAACTTGTAGTAGGGAATAAAACGGATAAAGCTAGAACAACTTGGAGTAATTAGGAAATAATAAAAAAAAATAGCAAGAAGAAATCAATTCGACAAGTTACAATTAATGTAAAATAATATTTAAAAATTAAATAATAATAAAATAAAATCGAAACAAATAAGGTATAATTGAAAATAATAAATAAAAATGTGAAAAGGAAACGCAATAATTCGATATAATTTAATATTTTGGTTAATCAGTTGGTTATAACAACAATTTTGAATGAGTGGAAGATTCTATTTAATTATGTAGAATACATGAAATATAAGGTTATCCATTTTCAAAACCCGCCAGTCTGGTAAGGCTGTCAGCTTTTAAATACTTGTCATCTGAAATGTTATTTATTTAGCGAAAGTTTTGCCATTTACGAATATAGATCGTTTAACAACCGAAAAACGCGAAAAATTGGTTAAAACTTACTACTAAAGTGGTGGTTCAAATGTGGGCACTTTTCGTGCATTGCTGGGTGATTATGGTCGTCATAATCGGCCTACTGTGCAAGGAATTGGCAAGATTATAAAGAAACTGGAAGAGACTGGAAGCGTTACGGATGTTGTCAAGCCTGTACATCATGGCAACAATGTACGCACTGCCGAAAATATCGCTTTTGTTAGTGAAAGTGTGGCGGATAATCCGAATTTAAGTTCAAAGCCTAAACGATTTTTTTTATCTGCATTGGAAGATTATGAACTGGACGATATGTGGTTTCAACAAGACGCTGCCAACATGACCGATTTTGGCTTTTTTGTATGAGAAGTTCCCAGAAAGCGCAACTTTACGTCAATTGGCCACCAAGATCATGCAATTTGACGCCGTTAGACTTTGTTGCGGGGCTACGCCAACGGCCGCGTTCACGCGGATAATACCCAAACGTCGTAAAGTTATCACCGACATATTGCCCGAAATGTGTTTAAAAAAAGTGATCTAAAACTAGCTCAAAAGGGTCCACTGCTGCAACCAAACCAGAGGCGGTGATTTAAATGGCATTGCATTTGGTACATAATAGCAAGAACCAAGCATTATAATGAAATAAAAGTTTCATCGAAATCATAGCTTTATGTGCGCTTAATATAATTACCTCCGATCTAATTATTCAATGAATTTTTTCAATTGTTTTACAAATGAATTAAAATAAATTATTTGAATAACTACGGTTAACTTAAATTGAATTCTAAAATGAACTATTGTTAGATGATGTAAAAGCCCACCTATCCAATCACGACATTAAAAAAAACCTCACTAATTCGTTTCGTGGTTGTAGGCGGGGAGATCATGAGCCCCTTTGCACTTCAACAACCACCTTTACTTCAACAACAAGTCAGCTAGATACAGAGTATGAATAGGAATTCAGATCTCCTGGTTTCCAAACCCCTCAATTAAGCCTAAGCTCCCCCCAGATCGCCTATAGTGAATTGGAACTTGAGCTCCAGAAGGAAAAGGCATAACATTTTACAATGTGTGTTTTATTTAATTTACTTTTGAAACAGAAAAATAGATAACCCGTTATTAGGGAACCTTCAGAATGGTGCAGAATAATTAAAGAAAGCAAAATAAACTGAATTATTCGGAATAATCATTGGAATAATTCAGAATAATTAAAAAACTAACTAACAACAATCCAGCCAATGTCCTCTTTTTTTTTTGATTTTTCTAAAATTTGTATAAATACATATGGTCTCAAATTCCTACTTACGGATACAGAATGTTCCGGCTCAGTATTTAAAATGATGGGGCAACTCTCAACCTTCAATGGACACTTCAAAGCCAGATCAAGTAATTAGTTTCCAGTCTGCCTGTCGCAGCTCTGCTCTTTCTTATTTTGATGGCGATTGCTCTGAAGTTATACGTTTCTTTGCTCGCAGCTTTGGCGGCTGGAGTAATTGTTTCCAACTTTGTGGCTTAGCCGCTAATGTCGCTGCTGTTGCTGATTCCGTGACAGCAGCTAACACCTAAAGAAACCGCAACCTAAACACATCGATGCCAAACGAGAGATTAAATAATGCCGACTTTTTGCGTGTGCGTGTGTGTGTGTGTGTGTGTCAACGTTGTTCTGGCCTTTTCAAATGTGAGCGGCTCTAAGCTCTTTATGTGTGTCCTAGAAAGATAAAAACAAAAACATTTTATCATTAGTACAGCGCTGCTATTACAAGTAGCTCAATGAAACAAAAATTTCCATTTGGAACAACGGACAAAGAATCCAACAAAAAAATGTCAAGATTGTAAAGCAAATGTTGTGGAAACCGCATTAAAGTTCCATGGACAAGACACTGTAAATAACCCAAGTGTAGTGAAAACACTTTGGAAAATTGTTTAACGTTTTGTCTCCAGCCGATGGTCAGGCAACAAAAGCAAGAAAACCGCTCACCGTTCGCTTGGTGGGAGTGGGAATTTAAAATGATGAATAGACGTGCCGCCAAACAAACCACAATTTGCATGATAATTAAAAAACTTTAATGGAAATTTTCTTGGCAAGAGTTTGCTGGGAAGGAAATTAGACAAAAATGATTTGAAATGGCAAGACGCAGTACGATAATCTTCATTTTACGAAAAAAAAAACGCTGAGTTTAAATTATAATTAGGCGGGAGAAATTTGTGTAAGCAATTGTTTGGTGCCACGTTAGCGGATCTTAATTGAGGTAGAGATAAGACTTATAAAGTTAACAAAAAAAAAAAAAATTGATTCTACAACGTCACGTAAATAATTGTGATTGCATTCACTGATTGCATTCTAGCATTTTTGATCTTACAGTACTTCAATGATCTGTTCTCTTGCCTCTCGCTTGCTAAGTTTGCTGGGCTGTCGCTGTTACAAAAGTATTCATTACAAACGTTTGTTGCAAAAAAAAAACAAAGCAAAAAACTTGACTTATTGCATTTTCTAGACCTTGAATATTTAGCGTAGCGATGGCGTTAAACAATGCCAACAAAAAAATCGTAAATGTATTTCGATTACAAAACACTTGTTACACTAGTGTACGAATTTGGAAAAGTGCATTTTAGCTGACATAACGAATACAAACAATTTACAGACTAGTTTTCTGCGCACCAAACTGTCATTTTTTGCGGATGCAATGGCTTTTCCACAATCACTTCTGGATTCTCCGAATTCCATGTGCGAGAATTTCGCTAGTTGGCCTTATCACCGGTTGAGAAATAAGCTTCATTGCTAAAGAAAAATTTGTTTGAATTTGTTCCTACGTTTGAATCACCACTTTTGTAGTAAATTTTCCCTATTTTTACGCGTTCTTCGGCTGTTAAATGATCCATATTCAAGAAAAAAAGACAAACCTTTCACTAAATAAATAAATGACAGGTATTTAACAACTGACAGCCTTGCCAGACCGGCAGTTTTAGAACCACTGATTGAATGGATAACCATATACAGTCTAACCTCGATATAACGACCCTCAATATAACAATTTCCTCGATTTAACGATTTTTTTTAAATCCCCTACAACGCTCCGTAAAATCTAATACAAAATAAACCTCTCTATTACGAATACATTTCCCAAAAACCTCGTTATAAAGTTTTTTCATTCATTGCAAGCTATCGAAAGAAAAAATTATTCACCTCTATTTAACGAATTTTGGCGACCTGCAACCTTTACATAACGTTTTCCATCAATTAATCCAAATATGAAACAGATACACACAAAATTATTGTGTTTGCAACGACTACGTCTCCAGAAAATCAACATTCGTAGTCGCCAAGCAGCATGCATTAGAGTAACGGCTCTATTACCTCGTTACAACGAATATAAGTGCAACTTCACCTCGATATAACGAACTTCATTGTAACGAATTATTCGATATAACGTTTTTTTTTTCTAATCCCCTTGAGATACGTTATATCGAGGTTAGACTGTATGTATCATTCATTTACCCCCAAAATATATGCTACGGATTTCGTTTCAATAATCAGAATAACCGTGTTATTGTACTAAATTATTGGAAGTGGACTGGAGTTTGAAATAATTTAAAATAATCAAACACATATCGAATTTTCAGAATATTTCAGATAAATTTGCAGCAACTCATTAAACTTTGGAATAACTGAGCCGTTCGAAACCCTTTGCAAAGTTCCGGTATTAGTTTGAAAATGTTAGGATATTTCGACAAATTTATTAAATCATTAAACATTATCATAAAACTATAAATTAAATTAAATACAATTTCTGAACATTAATTAAAAAATTCGGAACTCGGAAAAATTCGGTATCATGACATATTGTGAAATATCCTGAATGTTCCGAAATCATCAATAAAAAGTTGGAATAGCATTGAATAATGCGGAATAAGTAGAAAAGGTTCAGTATAATTTTTCTACAATTTAGTGTAGCCCAGTATATTTTATATCCTAGAATATTTTAGAAAATTCGAGGCTAAATCTAAATCGTTGTGAATTATTTATATTTGTAAAATATAATAATCGGAGAGACTTGAAGATATCTTAATAATTTCGTACAATGACGAAAAATTCTAATTTTTGTAAATTTTTTCTCCAAAATTTCTTGGTACAATTAAACGCTTCCGAAAAATTCTAATTTATCTAAAATTCCTTTACATTAAACAATTGGGAATAGTCTAAAGCTATTCAAAATATTGATAATTATTTGTATTGTTTTAGGATAATTGGGAACAATGGAAACAATTCATATTAACTTGAGATAATTTCAAACATTTCGAAAAAAAAGCTGAATAGGTTGATAGTATAATTCTAAAAACTCTGAAATATTTGAATAATTTAAAATAATAATTCGGTGCAATTGAATGACTGGGAAATTTCGAGGTAAATTCTATATAATTATAGACAATATAGAAAATAACTGCATAATGTCCAAAATTTTATGATAACAAATAATTACTAACAGATCTGGAACAAATCAAAATGAAACCGCGTAATAGACCCAAATCGAAAACTATGCGGTAGATCAACAATAAATTCCAAATCGAAAATTTGTGTGCCGCGCAAAAAAAAAAAAACCCAAGCACGTCGCTGTTCTTCGCTTCACCAATTCATCAATAAGTTTACAATATTTCAGTAACCTGGACCCTCCAATGAAGTTTTGATCGACCTCTTTTTCATGGCTACTCGAGTTCATTGTTAAAGATTTGTGAGTTGGATTTTTGATTGTAGAGGGAGATTTTCTATTTATATCTTAGGCATCACATTTATACACATTTTAATGTGGGTTTCCAAACTAATTTATTTATGTTTTGTTATTATAAATTTAATATTAATTTTAATTTAATTTTATACTATACGAATATTATTATAAAATAATGCATATTTGAGAAAATTGGGGAGTGACATTTTAATGCAAAGTAAAAAAGTAAAATTTTTGAAACTAAATCCCGTCGACATTACGATCTTCAGAAGGTCTTCTTTTCATGGTGAAATAACAAAGAATATTGAGCGATCTGTCATGCTAACTGGAAATGATTTACTCCACATGTACAATGTATTACCTAAGATATCAAACTGTGGCCTTGTCCGATTTCCGTTAAATTTCAGCTTCATGACAAAACTATACGGTATTACCTAAGATATCAAACTGTGGCCTTGTCCGATTTCCGTTAAATTTCAGCTTCATGACAAAACTATGCGGTATTACCTAAGATATCAAACTGTGGCCTTGTCCGATTTCCGTTAAATTTCATCTTCATGACAAAACAGCCACAATTTGTTAACTTCTACTTTCCTCAGAACCGTTGCTTCAACCTTCGTATTGTCTCTTTTCACTGCCAAAATTATCAACCGATGTGAATTGATATGCACTATCATGGACAACGCTGTGGGCCAGTGAATGAAACAATAAACAAAAGTAAATACAAAACTACGCAGCAGTGATTTCACCCACGTACTTTTACGCGTTCCAAAGGTCAAAGATGATTTCGGAAGATAAGCTTCTAATCATACACATTCTGCCTGATATGCATGCAATCTTGTTATATCTTAAAAGAAATATTTCTCACTGGTTTGAAGCAGTTTTTAGCTTAAGTTTCTTTCTTAAATGTTCTTTCTTATAGCAACAATTTTTCTGTAAAACAGTGTTGTTACACACTGCTATTCAGAGTTCTCGAGTGTTTGGTATGCAATTGAAAATAAAAACTTTTCAGTTGCAATTGGTTTTTTTTTTCGTTGTTTGCGATTGGCTGCTAAACATTTTTTGTAATCTCATTTTTTATTTAAGAAGTAATAAGAGCTAGGGGCGGAATATAATAAATTCAAATCACAGCAGTTTTTTCCAGATTAAGTCGGCGGTGACAGTAAAGACATAATGTGAACTCTAGGTTGTCACATGAGAAGTGAGAAAAAAAATTTGCTATGACTAGCAAATTAATTTTGAAATTTTTATTTTAAAGTCACTGCTACAAATATTTCATATATATTTATTTGAAACTAAAAGTAACATGTTATAGCACATGTTTAAACAAAAAATTCGAAATATTTAAAAATAATTTGTTGTTTCAAATGATTTATGGGTTTTCCTCAAAGAAAAAAAAAACATAACACTTTTCGCCTTAACAGAGTATGCGTGTCAGCGCTTACGAGGACGGACTCAAAACTAGCCGATCTAACGTATAAATGATATTAGTAGTTTTAAAGAAGTTATTTTCGTGAAAAGTGGCAACTTTATAAAACATATGTTTTAAGGTTCGAGGCGCCACGTTGTTTACTAATTTTATTGGAGTCATTAAAAGTAAACGATTTGTGAATATGGAAAAAATTGGTTACCGTTATGTAATTCAATATTTCCATTTGAAAGGTCTCAATCCAACCAATATTAAATCCGAGCTAAATTCTACTCTGGAGGACTCTGCTCTTTCATTTACGACTGTAAAATAATGGGTAGCAGAGTTTATACGAGGCCGTACAAGCTGACAAGACGAAGTGGTCGGCCAAAAATCCACAAAATAGTGTTGGATGATCGTCGGCTAAAGCTGAAATGATTGACATTTCGAAAAGTATTCTACATCGTATATTTATTTATTTATTTCTGGCTTGTAATTTTAAGCCTTCCGGCCAATTATAAGTAAATTACAATATGCAACAATTCATCTATTAGATTGAATCTGCTGAATATAATAAGTTAAAAAAAAACACGTAATAAAAATTAAATATAAAACTTACAAAAATATAATATGAATTGATCAAAGATTTGAAGATGAGAAAACTGTGTGCAATATGGGTGCCGCGCTTGCTTTCAATTCAGCAAAAACAGCATCGTGAGGATACTTCAGTAGAGTGTTTGGCGATGTTTCACCGCCATAAAGCCGAATTTTCCCATCGATTTATAACCATGGATGAGACATGAGTCCACCTCTTCATACCTGGGACAAAGAAAGTGGACTGCAATGGGAGAATCGTGTCCAAAGAAGACGAAGACAGTTATGGCGTCTGTTTTTTTGGGATGCGCTTGCGATTATTTTTATTGTCTTCAGGACGAAAAAACCATCAACGGCAAATATTATGCTTATTTATTGCGCCGTTTAGGAGATGAAATTGTGGAAGAGGCCGCATTTGGAGAAAAAAGGAATTGTTGTTTCATCAAGACAATGCTCTAGTTCACACATCCACTGTTGCGATAACCACAATTAATGAATTAAAGTTCGAAATGCTTCATCACGCACCTTATTCGCCAGATTTAACTCCCTCGGACTATATTCTATTTCAAAATTTGAAAAAATGGCTCGGTGCTAAAAGATTTGCCAACAATGAAGAAGTGAAGTCTGCGGTTGATGATCGTTTTAAAGAGTTTGACAGTTCTTACTATAAACAGGTTATAGGAGCTATTGAATATCACTGGAGAAAGTGTATCGAGCTGAAAGAAGGTTATGTTGAAAAATAAAAAACATTCTTCCCAATTTTTTTGTGTCTTCTTTATAAGGTTGGCTAGTTTTAGGACCGCCCTCGTAGTTCACTCATATTTAACATTGTTCTGTTAAGTGATTGCGTCGACACGAATAACATTCAATGTTTACACAGTCTGCCTACGTGACAGTTCCATATCTTTTAGCGGCTGTGTATTTACTTTTCAAATTTATTAAATTGTTTATTAAATTCATTTAACACTTCTTTATTAAACTTTCGCACTTCCACCACCCTTGGCCAGACGACGGGGAAATATTTAAATACAGCACAGTAGCCGACAACATTAATACAACAATATGACAGACAGATAGACCAAAGTTTTCATATTTAATATTGATTTGACAAAAAGAAAACAAATTATTTTGTGGCCGCGCAACACACACAGGAAAAAGTTCAGACAATCTCCAACAACGTAAGTGGAAATTATTTCCAACATGGAAAAATATGACGAAGGAAAAAAGAAACGAGAACGCAAATTAAATAGATAATAATGTTGTGAAATCTAAAACAGACAAAAGATAATGATCTCCAAGGTAGCTGCTAATGTTAGGCAATGTCAGAGTCAAAGAGCAAATTTCATTATATTCGACATAACATAACTTAGAGCAACAACAAAAGCTGTGAAATGATCAACTAATGAACAAAAAATATGAAAGAACTTCAGACATTCATATGCATTCATATTCACGTTCGAAACATATCTGGCGAAATGTGCCTCTACTACATTGTTCCCCTTACATTTAACAAATTGGGTCCTTAAACCTTAAAGGATTATACATAAAACATGACTGACATTGCCAGAACTAATTGGATAATCCCCAAACCATTTTTTCATTAGAGATTTTGTTGAACAGCATGCAATGTTCACATCCTAAAGGAAAATCAACACTCACATCTCATATACATAAAGGGTGGCGCATAAGTAACGTTAACGGTGACTACATTAAATGCGTTCTAGGTTTTAACTAGTGAACCAATTGCATCTTATATGGGAAAAGATGTAAAATATGTAAAATTCTTTGCAAAGACCGCCTAGACATCTCTAACTGCTGGTGGAAGTTTCAGGGGTTTTCCTCAATACTTGCTTGCACTCGAGTAATGGTCACTTCATTTCAAATTGCACGAGGTCTTCCAGCACGCGGAAGATCACAGACACCCCTTGTTGCCCAAAACGCTGAACCAATCGGTAAATTGTTGGAGCGCTAGGAGCATTTCGAATATGAAAGAAATTTCGATATGATCTGAATAATCGAATGTTGACTTTCAAAGTAAAATTGAACAAATTTGGTTTTTTGTTCTGTCCTGAATCTTTCCATCATAAATTTCCCAAGTATTATTAAGTTAATTCTGTAAAGAGACGAAAAAAAAAGACTTAAACAAAAAATGTATTCACTGATCAAATCTTAACATTGCTTATGCAACACCTTATATAACCCAGTTTTAATAGTTCAGTACTAGTTCACCCTCTTTTTTGTATAAATATCCATCTAAGAAAAAATTCTTAGGGAACAAAAATTTTTCAATATTGTACATTTATCAAATATTGCTATAACTATAACGAAATATAAATTATGTGTGGATTTAGTTTTGAATTATTCCTAATTACTCTATTCCAAATATTTCCGATTTTTACTGTGTTGTTACTAAATATCACTAATACAGAATTATCCATTTAGTCATGTCAAAACCACCGGTCTGGCAAGGCTGTCAGCTGTTAAATATCTGTCCGCTTAAGTGTTATTTATTTAGTGAAAGGTTTGTCATTTACGAATATGGATTGTTTAACAACCAAAGAACGCGTAAAACCAGTCAAAACTTACTACAAATATAGCGATTCAAACGTGGTTGGCATGATCAACATATTATCTAAAAAATCGACAAGATTGTAAATAAATTTTAAGAGACTGGAAGCGTTGCAGATGTAGTCAGGCCTGTGCATCATCGCCGTGTACTCACTGCCGCAAGTATAGCTTCTGTCAGTGAAAAAGTGGCGGAAAATCCGAATTTCAAATTAGAGCACTATAGCCATATGATAACTGACTTTTTTTTTTGGTCTGCAATTGAAGGTAAAAGACTGGACGATGTATGTTTTCCACACAACACGACCGATTTTCGATTTATTGCATCAGAAGTTCTCAGAAAGCAAAATTTCATAATGCGATTTGATGACGCAGTTAGATTTTTTTTTGTGGGGCTGCATCAAAGATCGTATTTAAGCGGATAATCCTCGAAGGTTGGAGCATTTGAACACCAACATTTGTCTAGTTATCGCCGAGATGCCGCCCGAAATGTGCGAAAGAGTGGTCGAAAACTACCCCAAAAGGATCCACTACAGTAACCAATCCAGAGGCGGTCATTTAAATGACATTTTATTTCGTTTATACAGGCATCGTCCCAGTATTATAATGAAATAAAAGTTTTACTGAAATTAAAGCTTTATGTGTGTTTTATTTAGCTTTACTTTGGAAACCGAAAAATGGATAACCCGGTATTTCCGAAGTACAAAGAATTATTAAAAAAAAAATTCTGAGTCATTCAATTATTCAGCTAAAGTAAAGTATAGCGAATTGCGTCAAACATCTTCATATTATTTTTAAGTTGCCCTGAATTACTCAGAACTTATTTCAAATTATTTTAGATATTTTAAAATTATCTCGAACTTTTTTCAGTTGTACCAAATAATTACGAATACTTTCGAGTTATGCAGAATTTTGAAATTTTTTTTCAAATTTAGTTAATTATTTAAATACTGAAATATTTCCAAAACATTCGGAATACTTTCGAATTATTTCAAACCATTACCAATCTTTCCCATTTATACATGATTACTCAAAACTTTTCAAAATTGATCAATTACGTGGATACCAAATTAATTTGAATTATTGTAACTTATTGTGATATATTTTAAATTAAATATTAATTAATAAGTAATAGTTAAAAACAATTTCGGATAAACTCAAATAATTCCGAATTGCTTTGAACTATTCCACGTTATTCCGCATTTTTATGAATGTTTCTACATTCGCCATATAATTATTTCGAATTAGTTTAAAGTATTTCGTATTTTGATGAACATTTTCAGATTAATGAATCGTACAGATTTACTTAGAATTTTTTTTGAAAATATTTCAAACATTCCCGAACTATACCGAATTGCCTTGAATTATTCCGTATTATTAGTAATGTGTCCGAGTTATAAGGAGTTTTTCAATATTTTTCGAATCATGCTCGGTTATTCATAATTTTTTTATATAATATTTTGAACGATGTCGAAATATTTCATTGTTGGCAATTATTAACAAATTGTAATTACATTATTAAAAATTTTCCATAATTATTTAACTATTTCAAATTGTTGAAAACTACTTTGAATAATGTCAAATATTTTCAAATTATTATTAAATTATTTCGAATTGCTTCGAATTATGTTGAGTTCATTTCGAACGATTTCCGAATTAATTCGAATTATTATAATTTACAATAATTCGAATTATTACGAGTTACTATGATTTCTTCGAAATTATCGTGTATTTAGTTTTATGGAACTATTTCCGAATTAATTCGAATTACTGTAAATTATACCACGTTATTACGAGCTGCTATGATTTCTTCGGAATTATTGTTAATTTCTTTTTATGTCATTTAATTATTCAACCACTCAAATGTTTCGAATTAATTTAAAACATTTAAATTAAGGCGATATATTTCGAATTATTATTGAGTTATACCGAATTATAAAGTATTTAAATATAAAGGTATTTAAATATAAATACTTTATTTATATCTTTCAAATGTTTTCCAGATATTCCAAATGAACATTAATTCTTTTGAATTGTTGAAAAATTTTTTGAATTGTTCAAATATCTCAGATAATTTATTTTATTTCGAATACTACGGATTTACATGTCGGATTGTATACGAATTATTCCGAATTTTCCTCAGTCCATTCCAAATATTTCGAATTTAATTGTACTGAGATTTTATTCAATTACACCGAATTATTTCGTATCAATAAATTATTTTTATATTTCAAATTATTTTAAAATATTTTGACCGTGAATTATGTGACCGATTGTGGCGCGATGGTTAGTACGACTGTCGTTCGCAAAATCGCGCGTTCATATATCATTATTTGACAGGCGGTCACCTTGATGTGTTTGATCAACATTTCGAATAGTCGAGTAATCAACAAGTCTAGCACATGCTTCCCAAACTGTGATGTTCAGAATAGTCGTTAAGTTCACTGAATGTGAGAAGCTCTGTCATAGCTCATTCATGGGATGGAAGGGAATTTGTTTTTGCTTTTACTTTGAATTATGGCGAAAAAATATTTCAAGATATTATTGCATTTTTCGAGTTATTCCGAAATTTATATTAAGTTTATTAGTTTATATTATTATATTTTTTTGTTTATTTTATTTTTATATTATTATTTATATTATTTTATATTATTTTCGAATTATGATGAATTATTCTAGGCAGTAATGTGAATTTTAAATTTTTTTAGATTTTTTTTTTATTTTTTTCGAATTTTTTTTACTTATTTTATTTTTTTAATATTTTGTTATTATTACGAATTATGTGGAATTGACTTTAATTATTATGAAGTTGCTTCGAACTATTCCGAATTTAACTCAAATGGTATCAAATATTACCGAATTTTCCCGTGTTGTTTCGAATTATTCAAAATTTGCCTAAAGTATTTTAGAATCTCTTCGATTTTAACCCACTTATTCAAAACTGCACAACTTTTCAACGACACGATTATGCCGAATCACTCAATTAATCATTCTTTCATTTAATTAATCATGTTAATTGGCTTGTATCATGTTATCATTTAACACTATGTTAATTTAACATTAAATATATCAAGAGCCGGGATCTATTTAACACATTGTTTCCATATGGCATCATCTGTCGCCCCGTCTACTTTCCTCGTCGGTAGTTTAGACGCGGCGAAATAAGAGTACCTTAACTTCCAGTGGCACTGATTGCTGTTGCGAAAACTTTGTTAACCGATTTTTTTGCCAGACGGAAGAAAACTATGGTTTGCAAACAATATTCCACTGATAAGCTGGCAACGTGTCGTCCGTCCCACAAACTGTAACGACTGGCGAGACTTTGCTTGCTTTGTAATTTTGCTGTGTGCTGGTGTGTGAGTTAGTTTACTCAATGGTGGCGAAAATGCGTATACGTCTTCGTGGCGAGCACGACGTTTGATCCCCCTCGGCACACAGGAAAAAAGCGCCAGATTAACTGGTTGCGTATGTTTCATTGATTTCTCGGTCGCCCGTCCGACGATCGGCCGTTTGGACGGCCGGTAGCAAGCGAGCGTGCGAACGACCCACCGTCCGTCAGACCGTTCAATCTGACTTGCTGCACACATGTTTGGCGTTTTCACACTTTGTTGCCGTTTTTTTCTGTCAGTGTTTGTTTTTGGCGTCGCTATCGGTCGGTGTTTGCGTGTTTATTGTTTTTGTAAATTTTTAATGTCTGCTATCTAGTCTAGACAGAAATGTGTTATATACACGTACCTATATATATATATCCATATATACATATACATATATGTATGTGTGTCTGTACGCGTCTACAATGTACTCGTATTTATATTCTCATTTGGCTACAACAACGCTTGGTGTGCTGAATCTCAAATTGTTGATATTTTTAGGCGTTTTTTT
>JAHXMU010026199.1:0-15671 GCA_019455685.1 Philornis downsi
GAATGGATGGTCGATAATTTTTTGGCTTGTTTGGTAAATTTTTCATAATACTTTTTGCGTCATTTTCTTTTGGGCGATATATGGCGTCGCCTTTAACATACTTTCAGAATCCAGATCTTAAGAGTGAGATTTTTAATTGTAGTTCTTTTAAAAACCGATTGAAAAGGAACTTCTTTAAGCCGACTATTAAAAGTAACGGATGGATATTCGATAATTTTTGGCTTCTTTGCTAGATTTTTCATAATACTTTTAGTGTCATTTTCTTTTGAGCGATATATCGCGTCGCCTTTAAAAGAATTTCAGAATCCAAATCTCTAGGGTGAGATTTTTAATCGTAGTTCTTTTAAAAATCGAATAAAACACTCAAATTTGCATCATATATTAATATTTTCTATTGGAATCGATAAATTGGACTTTGCCGTTTAATTTCTAAAGATAATTTCATGTAAATGTTGTCGGCGGCTTCGTCTCAAAATATCTATTTCGAGGGTCCAATTTTTCGTCACTTTTTCGAGCATTTCGCCCCGTATTCTGCGAATATCGCGTGTTATGTTATCCTGTAAGGCTTTAATAATGTTCGGCTTGCCCACATAGACTAACGACTTGTCATAATCCTACAAGAAATAATCAAGACGCGTTAAATCTCAAGATCTTAGGGGCCAACTCACAGGGCCAAACCGAGAGATAAGCTGCTCATCAAATTCATCCCTCAACTTATCCGTTGTTTCAGGAGCAGTGTGGCATGTTGCACCGTCCTGATGAAACCACATGTCAACCAAGTTCAAATCAGCCAATTGGGGCAAAAAAAAATCCTTGTGGTCGAGTAAAACATGCCCAACCACTGAGAACGTCATTAACACTGGTCGCTACGACTGCAATATTTTCTTCGGTACGCACTCTACGCATGCAAGTCGATGGTTTTATGTCCAACAAAGTACATTTGGAGCAAAATTTGGAGATAAGAGCACGAATTGCTGACTCAGCAGTTCGATTATGACGACCATAAAATGGTCGTATCAAACGAAGCACATTTCTCATAGAGCACGAATTTTGATAATAAATTTCTTCGATTTGCAATCGTTGCTCGTTTGTTAGTCTTTCCATGATGAAATGGCAGAGTATACTGTACACTTTTCACTTTGACAGATGACATTTGGACACCACCAGCACTGGTTGGTAACGGTACTGCCAACCTGAAAAATTTAAATCTTAAAAAATCGCCCTGTATTAGGTTAATATCAATGCATTCGGACGATTATCGGTGGTCGAATAATAAGATATACAACTAGCAATTATTATACTTATGGGGGTTTAACTCTGTGTTCTTCTGAAGTTTTGCAGTCAGCCGGTCTCCGGAACAATTGAGGCCATCCAAACTGTCTTTAAAATATAATTTACTCAAATGTGAAGAAAAGAAATCAATGAATAAATTGTAGTAAAAAAAATTAAAGAATGATTATCGGAACATCAAATCCAGAAATGTTTTGCTTTATTTCCATTCTCCTGTTCTTTTGTTGGAAAATATCTGGTAAAAATAAAAATTTGCCAAACACAAGTATTGGTTTTGTATTATCGTTAATATCCACTAAAGGATTGTCGCCATTATCGAGAATAAAAATAGATGTATAGGGTGTCCCAACAAGAACGCAAGATTTAAATGACTGATGTAGCAATTGAATTGTTCCTCTGGCTGTATGACATGTGGTGCCGTCTTGTTGAAACCACATGCCCTCCACATTCATTTCTTCAATTCTAGGCATGAAAAAACTGGTTATCATTTCGCGATACCGAACACCATTGACTGTTTGTGCTTGAAATGCCTCATTTTCATTAAAAAAAACGTCCAATGATTCCTCCAGTCCAAATTCACATCACACAGTGACACGTTGAGGATGCATTTGCTTCTTGTGAATCACTCGAGGATTTTCCTCATCCCAAATGCGACAATTCTGCCTATTGACGAAGCCATCAAGGTGGAAATGGGCCTCGTCACTGAAGATGATTTTATCGGCAAAATCAGCATTTTCAGGTTGTCTCTCCAATACCCAATTAACGAACTCCCTTCGCTGTCCATGGTCAGCTGGCTTCAGTTCCTGAGTCAATTGAACTTTGTATGCATGAAGATGCAAATCTTTCGTCAAAATTCGCTGCATAGTGGATTTGGAGACACCAACTTGCTGAGCTGGGTGTCGAATTGAGGTGGATGGAGTTTGAGTGACATCATCACGTACAGCTGCGACATTTTCGGTCGATTCGGTCGAAGGTGCGTTGTTGTCTTTACATCACTAACAGACCCAGTTTTGGCAAATTTATCCATTATTCACTTTACAGTTGACTCTTTTTGGAGCATTATTGTGACCCCAAATTGATCGCAATTTGCGAACTGTAGCCGCAAAACTTTCACCATTTTGGTAAAACAATTTCACAATGAGAATGCGTTGTTCATTCGTGTAGCGTTCCATTTTACTAACCTTTTACTAACAATAACAATTGTTCAAATGTCAAACAATGACACTTCGAATGGCGCCAAATTTAAATCTTGCGTTCTTATTGGGACACCCTTTATTTAATGATTTTCTTATTGCTGTACTCTTTGATTGCTGTACTTATGTTTTGGTAATTTAAATATTGATTTGTTGACTTGAGAACGAAAGTACTGGCCGTGCTTATTGCTTGCCAATGTCTACATGGCGGTCACCTTTGACGGAACATCAATATTCGAATTCAGACTTACAGAAAATTACTTTGACTAACGTAGCTGTTACCACTGATTATAAGAGGTTGTCATGTCATCTATTCTTATTTGTACAAACATTTTTGGATGTTCTATTTTTTATGCTTTTTCCGGTTCCACCGGGGCTTCCACTATTTTAGAGTCCTCGTTCAGTTTCCTTTTGCAATAGTTTCCTTATTTTCACAACTATCAAGTGTTAATGCGAAAAAATATTGAATTTAGCTATCATGACTTTTAGCTATCACAACAAGGCCATCTGCCAGGCCTATCAAGGTTCTTGCGTTTGCCATTGGCTAAACATTATTTCGTACCGACACAGGATATGAGTTCGAATGTTGGTATTTGTGTGTGTTGTTGTTTGTGTGTGTTCTCCTTCACATATTCTAGCGTGTCCTGTTTCCGTTCCGTTGCAAATCCACCTAAACACCTTAAAATCTTTTGTGATTAATTAAAATATGTGAAATGTATTTGTAAAAGGATTTTCTTCTGTGTTTTTTTTTCGCATTTTGTATCCTTGTTTCTGTTCCTGCTTTCATCTATCGTTTGTGTCTACATACGTTTGTGTGTATGTATAGACGTGTCGCACGTGTAACTGTCATTCTTGTCAGTTTATGTGTCTACACATGGACTTTGTTGCTGTTTGCTGTTATTCAAGGATAGTTAAGGAAAATTAGAACAGAAAATACCAAAAACCAGACATGAGTAAACCAAAAATACCTGTACATTGTTCATAAATCTACGGATATGCATGTGTGTATGTGCATCCATACAGTTTGAGTGAAAATAGATGATAAATGAAACTCACCAATCTCTCACATACTCATAAATGCACATTAAGTACTTAGTGTTTGTAGTAGTGCGTGGAACATACAAATGCAAACGTGGAATGAGTGCAGAAATCTCATACCGCATGTGCTAATTGAAAGGAAGTGTGAAGTGACTGCAACATATAATCATTAGACTAGACTACAGTAGCCTTTATATGCCTTCAATATGCTTTTAGGAAGATCTTAGCTGGGTAAAATCCAAAAAATTCACACTTGTTATTAAGTGCCCAACTAAGTTCTTGCTGTTTTTTTTTATAAAAATGCAACTTTGTTATGAAAACATGTTTACAAATGATTCACTGAAAGTATTGCCCATTGATAGCTACTAGTTTTTCCCATCTTTCTGGCAAAGCTCAAATTCCGCCATGGTTAAGCTTTTGAGGATATCCACGAATCTACCTATTCCTTGATGTCGCCATATGAGTGGAACTGCTGGTCAGCCAGACCATGTGCCACCATCGAACGGAACAAGTGATAGTCGGACAGCGCATTATTTGGGGAATGTGGCGGATGGGATAAAACTTTTCATTTCAGCGTTTCCAGATAGGTTTTCATGGGCTTGGCCACGTGAGGCTGAGCGCTGTCATGCTGAAGAATCACTTTTTCGTGTCTCTCCACGTATTGTGGGCGTTTCTTGCGCAGAGCTCGACTCAATTGCTTTAATTTAAGTCGATACCGATCTTCAGTGATAATTTCGCTCGGTTTCAATAGCTTATAGTAAATAACACCGACCTGCTTCCACCCAAATACAGAGCATAACCTTTGCAGAGTGAATATTCGGCCGAGGCGATGACGTAGAGGCATGACGGGCCAGCTCCCAAGACTTTCTTCTCTTTGGATTGTTGTGTAATGATAAAGCCATTTTTCATCACCCGTTATAATGTGATGACGGAAACTCTTCCTTTTTTGTAGCTGAAGCAGTTATTCACAGGCGAAAAAAACGACGTTTAACGTTCCTTGGATTCAACTTATAAGGAACCCAAGTTCCTTGCTTTTGAGTATTTCCAACGCATGTAATCGCTTAGAAATGTCTTAGTGGGTAATTCTTAATACTGAAGAAAGCTTTTCCATGCGTTTGACACGGATCGCCAACAAGCAATGCCATCAATTTAGTATCTTCGAAGGTTTTTTGTCTTTGTTCACGCGAATGGTTATCACTATCAAAATCACTGTCTTTTAATGGACTCTCGACACGTTGTTTCACTTAAAGCAGCATCTCCGTGAATGTTTGAAGCTCTCTATGATGAGCTTCAGCCGCCGTTTTCTTCGATTGAAAGAAGAAAATCAATACTTCCCGCAAATGACGATTATTTCGCATAAAATCATACATATTCACACAACCAAAAGAATATGATGTCAGAAGTAAATCACTATATTGTCGAGCCGATAGGTTTAACATATGCCTAAGCTTGGCTCATGACCTTTAGGTTATGGCAGAATCGACTGACACTTGCGGCTAGCGCCATCTATTGGCAAACAGCGGGAACTTAGTTGCTCACCTAATAAATGTGAGTGCAATTTAATAGAATCCACATGTAAGACAGTCAGGCTGATGAAGTTTTTGTTATTAATTAAAAGGATTTAGGATTCATATTTAAACAAATATTAAGTATTTTTCAAAATTCCATCTAAGACTTAGTGGGTGTTAAACGTAAATTGCAACAAAAATGTATCATTATCACAGCAGGTGACAATCAGTTGCACACCTAAGACAACCCAGCAAAAGAAAAAAAGTGTGCATCAAAAGAAGCGAATATTCATCACTACTTGCGATAGGGAAGTGGTGAAAAATTGCGTAATCACCAATGAAATTAATAATGAAATTAACTAATGAAATTAAGGGGTTTGTCATAGGAGGGAATCACTATTTTATGATGTCTCTTCTCTTTATATTCATGAGTGACGTGGGTGGGTGTAATGAAAATTGAAATCAAACTTTTATTACTTAAAGAATTGATTTTTTTTTATTGTACTATATTGTGATTTTATTCTTATTGAAATGCAGTTTTTTTTTTAAATCCGTGAATATATACCTAAGGATTAGGTACTTTCTATAAAAAAACAATAGACAAACAGACGCTGAATTAGAAAGGCACTTAGTTTTTCGTAGGACCGAAGTTTGTACATCCTCTATCATGGACTGCAGTCCACAGTATTGGGGACAGACGTTCTTAACAACATAGAGATTTATGTGCTTTATTTTATTTATTTATTTGGCTTGTAATTTAAAACTTTCTGGCCAATTATAAGTAAATTACGATATGCAACAATTCATCGATTAGACTTAATCTGCTCAGTAATATAAATTTAAAAAACACTTAATAAAAATTAAATATAAAAATTTTTAAAAATATAATATGATTTTAAGGAAGGTATGGTTATGGTTATGGAAACCACTTCTTTAAGCGCTTCTTCACTACAGTGGTTTTGGAAGTGGTTCAAAACTGCTTCGCCATGAATTTTTTTTTCACAATTTCTGGGGTTTTTTCATATTGGTTCACGCAAACGGCGCATAACTTCAATGTAATACTCCTTATTTACCGTACGACCTTGTGGTAAGAACTCCTGATGCACTATTTCAAGGTAATCGAAGCAAACAGTGAGCAAAACCTTGACATCTGATCGAACTTGGCGTGTTTTTTTTGTGGTCTTGGCTCTGCTGGACTCTTACATTGGAACGATTGGGCTTTGGTTTCGAATTCATAACCATATACTCGTGATTCATCACCAGTTATGACCCTTTTAAGCAAATCTGAATCATCGTTGATGTCATTCAACAATTCCTGAGCGATGCTCATGCGACGTTTTTTTTGGTCCAAATTCAGCAGTTTTGGAACGAACTTCGCTGCCACACGCTTCTTGCCAAAAATTTCCGAAAAGATTCCACGGCATAAGCTAACCGATATGCTGACATCCTCAGCAACTTCTCTAGTTGTGTTTTGACGATTCTCCCTAACAATTTTCTTCACTTTCTCAACATTTTCATCGGTTGTTGATGCGCTGGGGCGTCTCGACCTTCTGTGAAAAGCTTGTACCACTTTAAACATTTTTTTTTGACTCAGAGTACTCTCACCGTACGCCACTGTCAAAATTTCAAGTGTTTGTGATCACTTAATTCCATCTTTTGCACAAAATTTGATGCAATTTTTTGATCCATTTATTTCGATAGCAGAAAATCGGCGAACACGCAAAACACTTGTCTTATTTATGCCTCTCATAAACAAACTAAACCTGCTATATGAATAAAATCGTCAACATATTTTTGAGACGAGTGTACTAACGTAAAAAAAAAGTAGTAATCGAAAGTCGAATGTACGCAGCTCACGAAATTTTAAAATTCGCCTTATATTTTGAATACACCTCGTATTTAGCATAGTTAGAATGATTCGATTTACGAGAAATACTCACCGATTTATTTGATAACTTGTCGCCAGTTTAAAAGTAATTCCGTTATGCCTCTCTCTCAGAAATCGTCGTCCTTATGGGCAAAAGACTGTAACACTCGTTTTTAACAAGCTTCTCTAGGGGCGATTTTTTACCAGCAAAATCCTTCGTCCTAAACATGAACATAGTGTAGTCATTTAGGACCTGGTCCGGACTGTGAGATGGAGGCACAATAACCTAGCAACTAAGGTCCCGTTACCTCTGGCGAATTACTGTCTATGTTTGTGACCCGGCACTGTCTTGTGGAACACTATTCCTCTCCCATAGGCCAACGGCGGCCGCATCTCGGTGATTAATGTCTTTAGGTGTTCCAATTTTTACAAAGACGAGTTCAAATTAAAATTTTGATCGTTGAGGGCAGATGATTTCTTTTCAATCACACTGAACTCACAGGAAAACCTTCCTGATTGTCATTATTGGCTTAGCCACCTTTTTAGGCCCGCTCGTAGCGATTCGACCACGACTGTCACCGGTTGACGTTGTCATCAGTAGTCAACTTTTCATCATCAGCCACCATCCGCTTGAGAATTGGATCGATTGTGTTGCGGTTCAACAGCATTTGCAGATGAAAATTTGGTGAATGTTGTTGCACCCAAATGTCCAGCTGCGTTTTGTATTCAGCTTTATTTTAGTCACTTCAAGAGGTTGTTTTTTTGGCAATATTTAGCTCCTAAACAAGCGAAACAGTTCTTGCATGATATTGGGACAGAACGATTTCCATTATTTTGTCGACATTTTTGACAATTGGCCTGGTAAATCTTTGACATCAAAATTACTTGAATGGGATCGAGGAAACCCAAACTTCGTGCGATTAGCTGTCGCAGTATTAGGACCATAAACACTGTTTACATTTTCAGCCGCTGGTCTTGCGTTTTTATTTTCATGGAAGAAAAGCTGTAAAATATGGCGTATTTTCTCTTTACTGGTGTTCATCTTTACTGTGTCAAGCAATAACAAAACTGATTAAGTAGTTTTTTCAGTACAAAATCGTATGTTTTTAAACGCCATCTAGTATAAACCGATCGAGGTTATACAATGCGAAAGCCATCTGTATGAAAAATAACAGATTTCTTTTTACTATATCTTATATAGTACATTTCGCTAAAAAGTACGGGTAATTGATTATATAAAAAGGTCTCTTAAAGTGATTGTCAATACAATATTAACAAATAATGGAAAAATAATGAATTTCTTTTTACTATACAGGGTTGCCCATATTCGACGGACCCATGTTTTTAAAAAAAAATCAAAGAAAAAAATAAAAATTTGGCGGTTGGCAATCTTATTCATTTAATTTGTTCCAAGTAGATTTGTTTACATCAATTTTTGAATATGATATCTCTCAAATGGCCGCCTCTGGCGTTGATGGCGTATTGTGCCCTTTTTGCAGCATTTTCCATCGTTTTCGCCAACATTTCGGCCGGAATAGCGGCTATTTCTTCACGAATGTTGTCCTTGAGCTCTTCTACGGTCCTTGGCTTGTTAACGTAAACCATTGACTTCAAATGTCCCCACAAGAAGAAGTCAGCGGGCGTCAAATCGGGCGAACGCCGTGGCCAGTCCAAATCACCACTTTTCGACATTAAACGGCCCGGAAACAAATTCTTCAGAAAATCGATTGTTATGCGACTTGTGTGCGGTGGAGCGCCGTCTTGTTGAAACCAGAACTGCCTCATACGCTTTCGACGAATAATTGGCATCACAAAATTGGTCATCATGTCGCGATAACGCTCCTGGTTGATGGTAACAGCATGGCCATTTTCGTTTTGGAAGAAAAACGGCCCAATGACCGTTTTCGCACTAACGCCGCACCAAACTGTGACTTTTTCGTCATGAAGAGGCAATTCTTGAATCTCCTGAGGATTTTCAGTGGCGTAAATACGGCAATTTTGCTTATTTACGGTCCCATTCAATGTGAAATGGGCTTCATCGGACATGATAATTTTGTTCCAAAATTGCTCGTCATCATCGGCCATTTCGATGACTCGTTGGGCCCATTCCAATCGACGAGGCTTGTCCGCAGGCAACAATCTTTGCGTCAATTGAATTTTGTACGGGAACAAATGCAAATCAACGCGAATAATCCGTTGTAAAGTGGACCGAGCCATGCCCAACTGCTGAGAACGGCGTTTTTGGGATGTTCTTGGGGACCTCTCAACACTGGCTCGTACGGCAGCGATATTCTCGGCCGATCGCCTTGGTCGACTTTTATTTGGCCTCTTCGGATTAGAAAGAGCCTCACCAGTCGAAAATTTTTCGTATAAACGCTTAATGGTGTTCTTAGAAGGCGCACTTCTCACATTTTTTAATATTTTAAAAGCACGTTGAGTTTTCACAATTGACTTCTTCTGTTGAATGTAAATTTCAACTATTTCAGAGCGCTCGCGTGGCGTGTATTGTTCCATGGTAAAAATCTGCTTGGACTGACGCTTCAAACGCGGTATGTCATTAAGCGATCTGACATCTCTGTCGAAAGTTATGGCGTTGCCAGATGGGTCCGTCGAATATGGGCAACCCTGTACTTATAGGATGATTCAAGGAATGATTTTCTGTGAATGTGTTCTTATTTAATTAGACAAATAGTTAAGCGTTATTAGGCAGTTCCTTTAGTTTGTTACTGTATTGATTCGTTTGTCATCTACTTATCCGTTTGTTGCTTAATGCTTATTGAGCTGCAAGGAAGCGCTATTGAGAGATGAAACGATATTTATTGCTCACAAAAGAGGGAGGAGCGATATTACTAAGTAATTGTACATTTAAATATTATAATAATTTACTCTGAATGTGTATTCTAAACTATTCAAAACAGTAGAAACATTTTATTGCAAACATTTAAATAGTTGCTTCAGTTTTTCTTCGTGGTCAAAATTAGTAAAAATGTGAAATTTCCCGCTTCCAAAATATTCAAAATTTAGTTTATCTCAAGCAAACCGTCAACCAAAATTTGAAACCAAAAATGTAAAATTTCCCTCTTCCAAAATATTTCAAATTTAGTTTACCACAAGCAAACCGTCAACCATTATTTTTTTTAATCCTTATGCTCAAATTTGCTGCTGATTGGCTGTCACAGTATCAGGATCATAAACACCATTCACATTTTTTGCCGCTTTGCTTGCGTTTTCGTCTTTAAATATCTGTCATAACAAAAACGTTGTACTCCTGTGCAATCAATATTTAATTTCCCTCTTAAATGTCTCTCTGAATTTTTGCCATTTTTCTTTTTTTTTTTTTTTGAATATTGTCACCAACTTTATACTACATCCTCCACACTGAATTACTTCAGTAAATTTAAGGATCTTTTCCAACACACCAGTAACAGGTCCCACAAGATGTACAAACACCGATTCCTGGCTTTACTTATGTGAAACTACACACTCAAACCATTACATACAGATGTGTTCGTACAACACATTCACGTATGTTCCGCAACATACGAATTCGTTATGTGGCGCTCACACAAAGATATCTGTGTTTTTTTTTTTCTGCTGGCAAAATTGCATCCTATAAAGTATCTCGGCAACACTAAATTGTATCTGCGTCTGTAACTGGATTCGTGTACACACATGTATTGTGTGAATGTAACAACTTTAATACTGGCACATCAGGTGCTAAACTGTTTATTTAAAAATGTATGAAAAAAAAGTGAGCGTGACGATAAATGGCCAGAGTTGCACGCACAGTGGTTTGAAATCTTGACGATAGTTTGATGTGAGGATAATAATCTTAGTGTGTGTTTCATATGTATTGGTTATATTCCGCCTATATTTATGTTGTCAAGTCTGAATTTGAATAAAAATATTTAAATTCGAAAAAATTTTATATATTTTTTTGCTGAAGAATTTTTTGTTTTTTTTTGTTGTCTTGACTTCTGACAGGCTTATGCATTTATCAAATTTGCCGATCTGGCAAGGCTGTCAGCTATAAAATACCTACCATCTGAAGTGTTATTTATTTAGTGAAAGATTTGCCATTTATGAATATGGATCGTTTAACAACCAAAGAAGGCACACAAATAGTTAAAACTTATTATAAAAGTAGTGATTCAAACGTGGACCCTTTTCGTGCTTTACAGCGTGATTATGGTCGTTATAATCGACCTACTGTGCAAGAAATTGACAGGATTATAAAGAAATTTGAAGAGATTGACATCGTTGCAGATATGTTCAGACTTGTGCATCATTACAATGCAACACACTTCTAAAAGTAGCGATTTTGTTAGTGAAAATGTGGCGGATAATTCGAATTTCACTTCAAAGAGCTTTGACCATATAATAACCTACTTCTTTTTTGAACTGCAATTGAAAATTATGAACTGGACGATATATGGTTTCAACAAGACAATGCCACAAGCCACACAAAGTGACCGATTTTAGCTTTATTGCATGAGAGGTTTCCGGAAAGCGTAATTTCATGTTTTAGCAACGTCAATTGGCCACCAAGATCATGTGATTTAACGTCGTGAGACATTTTTTCGAGGGGCTACATCAAAGACCGTGTTTGCACGGATAATCTCCAAACTTTGGAGCATTAGAAAGCTAAAATTCGCCAAGTAGTCGCCAAGATACTGCCTTAAATGCGCAAAAAAGTGGTCGAAAACTAACTCAAAAGGATTCACTGCTGCAACCAATCCTGAGCTGGTCATTTGAACGATATTGTATTTCGTACATAATGGTGAGGTCCAAGCATTATAATGAAATAAAAGTTTCATCGGAATTATAGCTTTATGTGTGTTTGACTTAACTTTAATTTTGGAACCCGAAAAATGGACAACGCGGTATAAAAGATTCCGTCAGCAATGGTTGAATTTGTTCAGTCTAATGTAGCTACTTTTTTTTTTTTTGAGTTTTACAACAACGAATTTAATGCGGTTATAATAAAGGAAAATACCAGCTTTTAAGATCAATTTTTCATTTCAAACACCAGGTTTTAAGATCACCTTTTTATTTAACGCGTTCTAATATTGCCTAAATTGGAACGAATATCTAAGATTTCTATAGTCTTCACAAAAAGCCCTTCTTGGGCGGTGGAGAAAAACGACTTCATAACTTAAGGTTTTTCGCGGTGGAGTATAAACTTTTATCTTCTCGGAAAACATTCGGACTTCACTACAGTTCTCCTGTGTGTCACAAAGGATCAGAGTGGTTGTGCCGTAGCGATTGAGATGATTTGTTGAAGAAAGCTGTGGCAGATTTTGAGAAATTGTTAAATCTTGGCATGACAAATTCGCTGAAGCATTTAGAATTCTTTTCTACTTGCTATACAAGTAAATAATGTAGAATCAAAGTAACTTAATATTGGCCGTGGGTACAGCCAGTTGATGTAAGACAAATTAAAGCTTTATTGTATTCACGAATAGGTGGAACCTTTTTCACTCATATGGGGATCGGTAGGATTACGGGGGCGGTTCCAAAACTAGCCGTTCTGATGTCATAGATGATGTCAGTAGTTTGAAAAAATTATTCTGTTGAAAAGAGGCAACCTTATAAAATATATGTTTTAAGGGGTACTGCTGGTCTATAGCTCGAAAATTTAGGGTATTTTCAGGAATTTTTTTTTTTACAATAAAAAAAATGAAAAATGATATTCAAATATTTTAGGCTTTTTATTTAACTTCTTTTACATACAAAAATGAAAAAAAAATATTTTTAATTTTAATAATTTTGAAAATGGCGAAAAATTGGACCTTAACGGTGTTGTCCATTTTGGCTCTTTTATTTATCTGAAACACGAAAATGAAAAAAAAAATTATTAATCAGTACACGACTGCAGCTACGTCCCGTACTAGAATGAAAAAAGATTGACAAGTTGCGCGGTTTTGGATTTAACACTCTAAAAATCTGGTTTTGTTTCAGTTTTTTTGTAAAAAAAAAAATGAAATTATTGAAAGAATAATATGACTCTAGTACGGGCGATAGCCATTGATATTGTGAACAACATAGTAATTTTTAAATTTTTTTTTTTTGTTTTTTTTTTTTGTGTTGACAACACCAGGCCGAAAAAAGTAGTTTTGAGATAATTGAGCTTAAAGTTTTCACAGTGGATATTTTCAAAAATTTCAGAAATTTCCAATACTTACAGTTAATCAGCGATTGCAGCATCATACGGAACTCCTTCTGTTTCTTCGTACTCCAATGATTCTTCATGCCTCTGATTTTTTCGCGCTGATCAAGCTTCTTTTGAGCCATCAGTACTCGACGATTGGCTGTATATAGTCGACGTGAGTCGCGGTCTCGTGCGAGTTGCTTCGCTTGTGGTCCGATGGTGATAGCCATGACCTCCATAATTTTCAATACAGCGGCGAATCCTTCATTAAATGTGCAGGCAGCAATAAAAGTGGCAATATTAATTATGTTTTGATGATAATGTTTTGGCACTAGATGCCAGATACAAGAATGCGGCCTTTTTCAATAATTTCATCACCAAAACGCTGTAATAAAATAGCATATTATTCGCCGTTATGTTTTTCCTTTCTGAAGATAATCAATTAAGATAATCCCATGCGTATTCCAACAAGCAGACGCCATGATCTTGCCAAGAGATGGAACCGTCTTCGCTTTCCTTGGACATGATTCTCCCATTCCAGTCCACTGCTTAGGCTGTTCCCTTTCTTTTGTCTCAGGTGTGAAGTGGTGGACCCATGCAAAGTGGTGGATCGATGCAAAAATTCGGCTTTATTGTGGTGCAATATCGCCAATCACTTTACTGAAACATCTTCACGATGCTGTTTTTTGCTGTATTGATAGCAAGCGCGGCATCCATCTTGCGCACAGCTTTCTCATCTCCAGATCTTCGGTCAGTATACGACATAAAGCACTCTTTGAAATGCCTATCATTCCAAATAGTTCACGCACTCTCAACCGACAGTCATCCAATACCATTTTGTGGATTTTCTTAACAGTGTCTGGCGTGGACAGCTCTATTGGTGGACCACTATGGTGTTCGTCTTGGCAGCTCGTACGGCCTCGTTTAAACTCTGCTACACAATATTTTGCAGTCGTAAACGAAGGAGGAACAGACTCCCCCAGAGTAGAATCTAGCTCGTATTTAATATTGGTTGGAAAGGAAAGCGTTGTTTCATCATGACAAAACTCCAGTTAACACACCCACTATTATGATGGCTAAAATTAATGAATTTAAGTTCGGATTTGAGCATCACTAACCTTATTCGCCTAATTTAGTTCCCTCGGACAATTTTTTATTTCCAAATTTGAAAAAATGGCTCGGTGGTAAAGGATTGGCCAGCAATGGAGAAGTGGAGTCTGCGGGTGATGGCTGTTTTAAGGAGTTTGACAGTTCTTACAATAAACAGGGTATAGAAACTATTGAATATCGCTGGAAAAAGTGTATCGAGCTAAAATTAGATTATGTTCAAAAATAAATACAATTTTGCCCAACTTTTTTGTGTCTTCTTTGTAAGGTTGTCTAGTATTGGGGCTGCCCTCGTAAGTTTCTGCTCATCACCCACATTGTATTTTATTGTAATTTCACAAGACCGACTGCGTTAAGGCTCAAATTACCCCGTCCCATCCACTGTGCCTTTTTGTTCTGCCAAATCTCTTCTGCAAGGACTCTCATCCTGTTGGTTGACATTTATAAATCCTATGAAATTACAGCTTGTATTCCTTGGTCTACCTCTGCCCGTGTAGCCAGTGTCGTGTGAATGTATGTTACTGAATCTGTTCGTTTGTTAAAACTTTAAATATTTTATGCTTTTCTAAATGACAACAACATTAATTTTATGTTTATACAACAATGTCTCGGTCCTTTTGTCTTTGTCACCCAACCAAGTTACTTTATGCTGAATTTTATATTTTGATAAATTCTTTGTCAGTTTGACAGCATTCTTTTGTTTGCTTTCATTGGCGAAATAACAAAAAAAAAAAAAAAAAAAAAACAGAAACAACTCATAAACAACGTAGTATATTTTTAATGTGCACATTCGCATATGTATGTGAACTCTTGTATATATTTTAATATTTCTAAAGGAAAGAGCATGAAATAAGAAATAAAATGTTGGGATTAAAGCGAGGTTTCAGGCTGAATTTAATGTACGTTAAAGTTTCGTTTGCAGCCGTACAAATTATTACATTTCGATTAATGATTTTTAAATTTTTAAAATATCAACGATGATGCCGTTCATTGAAATAAATTTGGTGTCAGCACCGGCCTTTTAAATATGCTTTACATTTTTTTGCTAATGTTTGAATTTTGCAAAATTTCAGTTTTTGTGGGGAATGTAGATGCGAAGGCGGTATCAAAACTAGCCGACCTAACAAAAAGGACACAAAAAAGTTTAAAAAAAAATTTCTTTATTTTTCAACATAAAATCCTTTTAGCTCGATACACGTTCTCCAGCGATATGCAGTAGCTTCTATAGCCTGTTTACGGTAGGAACTGTCAAACTCCTTAAAATAGCCATCAACAACAGACTTCACCTCTTCATTGTCGGTAAATCTGTTACCACCAAGCCATTTTTTTTAAGTTTAGAAATAGGAAATAGTCCGTGGCAGCGAAATCTAGCGAATAAGATGTGTAATGAGGCAATTTGAATATTAATTAATTAATTTTGGCCATCGCAATAGCAGATGTGTGAACCTTTGTCTTGATGAATCAACACTTTCTTTTTCGCCAAATGCGGGATTTTTCTTCTATAAATTACCATAATA
>JAHXMU010026201.1:0-21052 GCA_019455685.1 Philornis downsi
ATTTTTCATTCAATATTATATTTCTTCTGGGAATTCTCAGGTTCCAGCAAAATTTGAATATTTTTCCTGGTTTGCCATCGAACTTCTTGAGGGAATTTTCAGAATCCTGAGAAGTTCAAATATTAATCGCGATTTTCCAGTATTTTGGGAATTCACGAAAGAAGTATGGGATAATTTTTAGTCGAGTAGTCGGAAAATTCAGATCATAAAACGACAGCTCGGTTTAGATAGGAATAATGTAACAAAAAGATCTAGTCAGCGGCAAAAAAAAAGAAACATTCACAAGACAACTTAGCTTTGTATGGAACATAACACCAACAACCAGATTAATTATATGGCAGAAGATGGAAGACATGCTTCTATGTAGTGCGCGTCACTACTTGGTTGCAGCTAATTTACACTCCGAGAGAGAGTAGAGCAAAAAATGTACTAACTCAAACACAAAGAAAGGTGGAAGTCGGTAAGCTGCCTCTTCCCCGGATAGTCAAAACCTACTTCAATAAATATTCTTAAATGCTACGGCAAAACACTGTTAATCCAAAAGTTCCAGACAAACAGTGGCAACGTATTGCTCATTCAGCGGTAGCTGCCGTAGAAGTCGTGGCTGGATATGAAACCGCGTTAAGGCAAGAATTGATACGTTAAAGAATACCGCGAAAAATGTCGTTTGAGGAGAAGGATGCAGCATTCATGGGCAACGTGGCAGGCAATTGAATCGAGTGTTGAGAGCGAAGAAAAAGAAAAAAAGTAGATGATACATGAAGAAGAGGAAGAAAATAATAATAAGAAGAAAGTAGAGGCAGACCATCAATTGATGGATATAAAAGCAATATGAATAGAGGTGAAGTTCCCAAATTCTATCATAAGGGAAAAATCAAAAGTATAGGAACTTTTTCTACTTGTTTTGAAACAGCTTAGACAAATCTTATAAATCATAGAGATGTTAATATTTTTTCGTTTCCGTTTTTCAAATTTGTATTGAAATTATTTTTTTGTTATGTAAAATTAGCTATGAAAAATATTCTGTGTTAAAGCACAATAAAACAGCAAAATTTTAACTTTCTGATGTCCTACGTTAAAAAATTATAGAGGGACCACTGATGTTTTGGTACATCGAGGAATTGGTCTGTACTAAGTTCAATATAATTAATGTGAAAGATATGAGTGTAGAAATATATGGGTTAAATTAGATAATTTGTATGGAAGTTCCCAGATAGTGCGTGGTTATCCGGACGAGTTTTTTAGATTTCACCAAGCATTACAGAGCAATTTAATTGACAAAAATTTAAATAAAAAAAAAGATTGACCGATCGTGGCGTGATGGCTAGTATACTCGACTATCATTCGCATGATCGAAGGTTCAACCCCGCAGATAGCCACCTATCATTATTTTGAGCGGCGATCACCTTGATATGTCTGACGAACACTTCGGGTTGTCGAGTAATAAACAAGTCGTATAGATGCTTCTCAAACTGTTATGATCGGAATCGTCGCTAAAATGTAGATGCCGTTGAGTGTTTATATCGGATAATCTAAAAATAAATCAGTGACCTTGCCAGGAGCGTTATATGATTAAGAAACAGCAGAATACCAAACGTGTTCCTGGCCAATAATTCATCAACTCTGATCTTGCAATTTATAATACAGAAAAATTAGTGGCATCACCTAAATAAGAAAATTATACTAATACAAATTTGTAAAAATTAATATTTCTATGATATATTAATATTTGTTTAAGTTGTTTTAGAACAAGTAGGAAAAGTTTCTCTTTTCTCGTAAGTACAACAATGGAAATCTGATCACATATACGCAAGAGTAGTTGCAGTTATGTAGAGAATACGTCATGTCAGGTGGCATGTCATTCGTATCAATATATTACCCACCATCGCCGATCTAGTTGAACTTTGCTAGCGCGGATTTAGATTTGGTAAATTCGTAACTACCCAGATATTCACATTATGGCAAATCCTGAAGAGGGTCCATAACATCTTTCTGTCGACTATAAAGATGCATTTGGTGGCCTGATGAGGAAAAAAGTGATAAAGGCAGTGCCAAATTGGCATTTCTAGGAAGATTATACGCCATTGTGAGACTTACGGGAAGTCTTTACTTAAAACAGGAACCATATTTACTGAGACCAAATAAAAATTTGGACAGGCCGGTGTCCTGTCATACGAACGCTCCAATTTACTTTGGTGATTGTGAGGAAAGCTTGCTACAGATCTTTAACATATTTAGCAAGAAACATGTATTGCTTGCCTACGCTGATGATCAACAGCAGATAACTGCGTGATATTGCTGCAGTCTTCTCAAGGATTGCGATGGAGTCGGAAAAAAGTTCTAGCCGTAAAAGGAGAGAGGAGAACAAAAAGTTTTTTGTTTCTATCAAAAAATATTCTACTAGTACGAACTAGCAATGCCGGTCTAAGAATTAGAATGAAGTATTGCTTGGAAAACATGATGTCATGGACTAAGCGAGCGATTTAATGACAATGCTCTCTCGAAACGAATGAAATTGTAAGTAATGATAAAGGCGGATGAAATGGCTCTGGAAATTTTAGTGGAAAAAATACTCCTGGCACGAAGAATATCGATGTCGTATAAATGATGATATGTGTATTGACGTCGAAACGGCCAACAGCATCGAAATGCAGCGATTGCATTGGGATTTATTGTGAGGATAGGTCAAGACGCTCCAGCACGACAAGCTTTTACAATAAACTATATTGGCGACACAAATGAGGGCATCCAAAGCAGCGGCCGGATCGCTGAAATCTTATCTAGGTATCAAGAATTATAGAAGAGGCATAGAATTACTTTCTACGTACAGCAATTAGATAACCATTTCTATTCTAGTCGCCATTTAAGTAATTTAATACTACTATAAGTCACTTTTTAGAATTTCATTTTTAGTTTAATTGTTTATAATAAACAGAATTCTGATTTGGTAGATGTATAGGTGTGCAACAAGTACCCGCTGTTTGCCAATTGATGGCGCAAGCTGCAAGTGCTAGTCGATTCTGCCATAACCTAAATGTCATGAGCCATGCTTAGGCATATGGTAAACATAACGCCTCGACCCAATAGTGATTTTCTTTTGACGTCATATTCTTGAATATGTAGAAGAAGAAAACGCTCATCGAGAGCTTCAAAATGTTTACGGAGATGCTGCTTTAAGTGTGTCGAGATTGGTTCCGTCGCTCAAAAGTCAGTGATTTTGATATGGATGACCGTTCGCGTGAAGGAAGACAAAAAACCTTTGAAGACACTGAATTGACGGCATCGCTTGATGGCAATCTGTGTCAAACGCAGGTTGAGCTTGCTTCAGTATTAGGAGTTAACAGCCGAGCCATGTTCAAGCGATTGCATGCGTTGGGAGTGATTTAAAAGAAATTAACTTGGGTTCCTCATGAGTTGAAGTCAAGGGACGTAGAGTGTCGTTTTTTCGTCTGCGAACAACTGCTTCAATGACAAAAAAGGAAGGGGTTTCTTCATCGTATTGTAAAGGGTGATGAAAAATGGATTCATTACAGCAATCCAAAGAAAAGAAAGTCATGAGGGCTGCCGGGTCATGTTTCCACGTTGCGTCGGCCATATATCCACGTTGCAAAGGTTATGCTCTGTATTTTTGGTGGGACCATTATTATTACCAGCTGTTGAAACCAAGCGAATTTATCACTGGGAATCGGTAGCGACTTTAATTAATGCCATTGAGCCGAGCTCTATGCGGAAAACGCCCACAATACGGGGATAGGCACGAAATCAAGCCTGTTAAAACCTACACGTGATCAAGCCTGTTAGAACCTACATGGAAACGTTGAAGTGAGAAGTTTTACCCCATCTGCCATATTCTCCAGATATTGCGCCACCCAATTATCACTTGTTCCGTTCGATGACACACGGTCTGGCTGACCAGCGGTTCCACTCATATGACGACATCAGGGAATGGCTAGGTTCGTACATAGCTTCAAAAGATGAACAGATTTACCGTGACGGAATTCGAGTTTTGCCAGAAAGATGAGAAAAAATAGTAGTTAGCGATAGGCAATACTTTCAATGTATCATTTGTAAACATGTTTTTATAACAAAGTTCCATTTTTATAAAAAAAACCAGCGAGGACTTAGTTGTGCACCTAAACAGTCGATTTAATAAAATACAAGGACTACAAATTTATGTCTGCCTCATACAAACCCCACTTAAGGGGCCAAAGCATATCTTTGCAAAAAGAAAATAATATTCCATTCATACTGTACCTGCAACCCCTGCTCAAAATATGTAAATATTGCGGTGATCATCGAAACAATCTTTCAAAGCTGTTATGCTTGGTAACAGTTAAACATGAATGTTAAAAATATTTTGACAATATTGTCGCTAATATATATGATTAATAGTTGCAATTCATTACAGACTGCAAAAGAACTTGAATATTAAATAAGCCGTGACTTTACATTTATAAATGTTACGAGCCAGTTATTTTGATGACTTATTAATATTACATGACGCCTACAAACAGTAGTTCTTTAACAACATTTATTAAGAAATCGTAAATTTTTTGTTTGCAATTAACTTCATGGTTCATTAGCTTAAGCAAAATTTTGACGCCATGGCGCCAAGTTTGAATACATTAACGCCTCTTATAGCGTTTGTTGCAATCGGAATTGAAAGAAATTTAAAATTGATTGATTTTGACTAATTGTGCACGCAAACATGCCAATGTATGTTTGAATCGATTATTGACGCTTCTAGATAATGCGTTAGAGAGCCGGCAGACAGGCGGATAGGCGGACAGGCGGAGGTAGAAGAACTGTCTATTAGCCCTTAAATTTATGTTTACCAGCCCAGCATTAGTCGCAATTCCATTGGTTTCTTCGCAAGACATTGATATTTGGGTAGTTTCACTTATACAGTGGTTAAGTCAGAAGCATGGCATTTAGTGATTTGAAACGCGAAAGGACGACATGGTAGCAGAGTTCGAAGGCGATCGAATATTATTGGCGGCGAGGCCAGTTTTGTTCGGCCAGCGTCCGCCCATTCAAATTCAAACTGGTGGAACTCGAATTTGGACACAATACTTGTAAATTTAATTATAACAGCTTTGATATTACTATTGGAACTATAGGACGATAATAAAGGGTGTCCTAACAAGAACGCAAGATTTAAATGACTGATGCAGCAATTGAATTGTTTTTCTGGCTATATGATATGTGGCGCCGTCTTGTTGAAACCACATGCCCTCCACATTCATTTCTAGGCACGAAAAAACTGGTTGTCATTTCACGATACCGAACAACATTGACTGTTTGCGCGTGACATGCCTCATTTTCATAAAAAAAGGTCCAATGATGCCTCCAGCCCAAAATCCATACCACACAGTGACACGTTGAGGATGCATTTGCTTCTTGTGAATCACTCGAGAATTTTTCTGACTCAAAATGCGGCAATTCTGCCTATTGACGAAGCCATCAAGATGGAAGAAATGGGCCTCGTCACTGAAGATGATTTTATCGGCAAAATCAGTATTTTCATGTTGTCTCTCCAATACTCAATTAACGAACTCCCTTCGCTGTCCATGGTCAGCTGGCTTCAGTTCTTGAGTCAATTGAACTTTGTATGCATGAAGATGCAAATCTTTCGTCAAAATTCGCTGCATAGTGGATTTGGAGACACCAATTTGCTGAGCTCGGTGTCGAATTGAGGTGGATGGAGTTTGAGCGACATCATCATGTACAGCTGCGACATTTTCGGTCGATCAATCTGGTCGAAGGCGCGTTGTTATCTTTACATCACTAACAGACCCAGTTTTGGCAAATTTATCCATTAATCTCTTTACAATTGACTCTTTTGGAGCATTGTGACCCCAAATTGATCACAATTTGCGAATTGTAGCCGCAAAACTTTCACCATTTTGGTAAAACAATTTCACAATGAGAATGCGTTGTTCATTCGTGTAGCGCTCGATTTTTACTAACCTCGTACCTTCTACTAGCAAGCAATAACAATTGTTCAAATGTCAAATAATGACACTTCGAATGGCGCCAAATTTAAATCTTGCGTTCTTGTTGGGACACCCTTTACATAAGAAAAATATATGAACAATGTACATGTTTTGTCGCACATGATTTGAAACTTATTGAACAAACGTTAGCGTTTTGCTAAGGGGGGAAGGGACGATTGGTATCAGCATTTAAAGAGAGTTTGATGATATCGGTTGACGTGGTTTCTAATCGATCTTCAGCGAACTTGTGGTTGTTATGGTAAAGGCAAATGTCATCTGTTTGCGATAGCGATGTAGCCGTAGAAATTGAGTATAGCGTTAGATACTTACAATCTCTCGTACAACGAGAAATTGTGTTAGGATTTAGGTGGGAAGAGAAAACCAGAGATCAAACCACAAAGGATTAGAATTAGTGTTACCTGTTACCCTTAAAGATAACAGGTTATACCTCACCATAAAACCCTTATAAAATGATAGATGAACAGCGGAATTTCTAGGCAAATTTAATGTTGAATTCGAGGTGAGGGTAAAAATTACTACTCGCTATGATGCGATGCAGAGAAGTGCCGTTTTTTGGCTTACTAACTTAACTTGTCACTTTACAATTTATCTTCTTACAATTCACTGTATTAATTAATTCACAATAGGTAACAAGTAAATTTTATAGCATAGATAAAACAGAAATAATTTACGATGGCATACATATTTTACATTGATTTGCCATTCAAATTAAGTACATTTTTGAAGTACAAATTGAGTATTAAGTAATCTAACTTAAAATTATTATAAGTAAGGAAAAACGCTGTAAGTTTATACACTTATAATAGCTGGAAGTCTGGAAACATTATTTTTTGAAGCTAAGGAGTGATGTTTTTTTTTTCTATTTACGGCCATTCGATGCAGAGAAAAATTGATTTAACGCTATTTGACAAAATGTATAAAAAGTTTAATTGAAGGCATTTTCAAAAATAAAAGAATTAAACTTCATAGAAGGAAAAAATTTTCATAGAAATAACTTTTTTGTAGAAAAGCAGTTTGATTGCCTTCGTTGCAAAACAGTTGTAATAATAAATTTTCTTAAGGAAAGTTCATTTGAATTTAAATGAAGTGAAACGAAACTCGAGTGCATTTATGTGTTGGTAAAGTTCCTCAAGAAATGGCTAAATAACTGTATAGTTTTATGTATCCTCAGTTGTATAACTTTTTCGATAAGAATTTACGAACGCGAAGTGAGAAAAATAATGGTCTAATTTTTTGTATTGGACAAAGCTCTGTTAGCAAATGCTCTATTTGTTAAAAAAAAACCAAATGATTGTGCTGAAATATTTTAAGTTTATGTACAAAAAATTATAATTGTCAGTATCATTATCGTTTTTTACATGATTTCAATAAAAATGGTTTTAAATCATTCGATAACTACTTACGACAGAGGTTAATTCTACACACTTGTAATTAACACAAATGCTAACAATGATCTAATGAGGTTATATTCTAGTCCTAACAGTTTTGAGATCATGTGAACTTGGATATATGTTGTTATTTAATAGAATATACGATAATTTATACGATACGATATACGAGAATATAAAATAAATTTTAAATTATCACCCCACGAAAAAAGTAGAGGAAAAGTATTTACGATATTATTTTGTGAAATTAGAGAGATGATTATTTAGACTGAATGTGACTTTGACTAATGTGATTTTACTCTAATTGAATTTGTATTATCAATGTTCTATTCGCAATTAATCGGGGTTAGTTTTTTGGGTAAGTATAGTTAGGTGGATTAATAGTTTGTATCAGTGTTATCAGATCTGGCGATTTGTCGCCAAACATGGCAACGTTTTTAAAGATAGAAATTTCTGAATTGCGGTTGGTGATTTGCTTTCGATTTTTTAATTATTTGGCAATAATTTTTGAACTGTTCTCACATCAGGTATGACATTTATGTGTGAACAAAATGTTTTTGTATCGGAGCATTATATGTTACAGTGAGACATCGAAAAACAGCAACATCGCCAGAAACTGTTCAAAAGTTTGAAAGACTAGAGGATAAAAAAATGAACTATGATTGATGCATTACAAAATACAAACAGGGCAAGATTTAAGAGCATGAAAATTTCTGATGAAACCATTTTTACGGTTCCGCAATATGTAAACAGACAAAACGATCGTGTATGACTATGATGAGCGTAAATCAAGATAATTTAGATCAGCGAATTGCTTTGCGAAAGCAAGCAGCAACTGTCACAGGACGTTCAACAGTCTTTTTCATTGGACAGGGCATAACGCTAAATCAACAAAATTACCGTAAAAAATATTTTATATGACGCATTGCTACCTTGGGCACGTAAAAATTCGGCAAAACTATTGGAAGCTTCAACAAGATACGGCAGCATTTTATAAAGCCTTAAAACCAAACTAATTATTATAAGAAAAAGTTCCCAGCTTCAATTTTTTTTATAAGAATTGCGACCTTATTGGCGGACTTAAATCCAATAGATTTTTCTATGTGTATTTTCAGATGGCCAAAGTATCAACTAAAAAATATGAGACGGCCAATGCCTTAAAGATTGCACTTCGCCGAGACTTGGACAAAATACCATCAGGTTACATTCGTGCAGCGTGTGATGTTTTCCTGAACAAACTCGATGCTATTATCCGCTCGAAATGTGGCTACATCGGACAATAATAATCATTTAAAATTTTAAATGATTTACAATTGAAATTTTTAAATAAAAAACAATCTCAGCTTATAAAATTACATCGTTATTAATTGGCAACACTTCGACATAACATACGAGGTGTGGTAAAAAACGGGGTTTTTTTAAATTTCGTGAGTTACGTATGTTCGATTTTCGCATTTTTTTCTACATATATTATGTTGGTACACATGTCTGTTATATACGAGTATGTTGACAATATCAGCCTACTTAAGGCTACTTTTAAATCTGGAGCAACTTTTTCGAGCTCTTATTATGACTTAAATTGAATGATAATTATTTATTAAATATTGCTCAGTACTTACTTCTTGGCTGTCGGGCTAGACAATTTCCATTTTTTTATCGACATTTTCAACAATTCGCCCACCAGAGTGTGGTATGGTCATTGAACGTAAATATGCGACACAATAAGTACAATAATAGCCATAATAACACTAAAATTACCGAAACGGGATGGATGAAAACCATGGTATAAGAATATAAGGTAACGCAAATGAGAAACAAAAATATTTAGTTCTGCGCAGATGACGTCACTCGGCTTTGTGTGCTTTTGGTTTAGAATATGTAGGTATATGAATGTAAGATTATAGAGACAAATTATGCTGATATACATTTTTCTGAAATAAATCTAAATTATTTAAACAATATGCTTTGTGTAAAAGACACGAAGAAGCTTTTTATTCATTTTATAATTTTGTTTATTTTTCGTCGTTTTTGGTAGGCCGTGTTTTTAATATTTTCATTTAATTTACGTATTGTAAAATACATACAGGACCTAAAGAATAATTTTTTAACAATTAATTCAAATTATTGTCACTTTTTCACTTAAATTCACTGTTGTTTAACGTTCCGTCTAGCCGAGTGGCGTCATTCCCTTCTTTGTTTACATTTCTCAAGAATAACGGACCTGCGCAATGCGTAATCTCTTTATATCATTCTTGGATGACAACAAAATGGCACATGATCATCAGTTGCAGTATCAGAATCATACAAACTATTAACATCAGCCCCCTGGCTTGCGTTTTCGCCTTTATCAGGGAAAACTATTCCGAAATTTAGCCAGATTATTTCTTAGCTAGTACTGAACTAGTCTGAGCAGTTTTTTAAATACGAATACAACACGAGGTGCAGACTAATAAAGCCATCTATTGGACAATTAATGGATTTCCTTTTGTTATGATTTATATTAGAAATAAAATTAACTGAAAAAATAACTTGTCTTTTCCAATACCAAATTAAGCATGTGGCGTCAAGTAAAATAACACTATCATTCAAACATTATTTTATTGGCCGCAAATTCATTCTGGACATGGGTTAGCGCTATCATATGTATAAGTATAATTATTAAACTCTGAACCGGTTTGGCTAACATTGCCCGATGGAACAGAGCGTATTCAACGTGTTTTGTAATTAATACTATTACGATCATGTTGTACAAAATATACTTAGAACCAGTGTTGCCAGAGCTTGAAACTGAAAAAAAGTTAAAACTTTCGCGAAAAAAAAAAAACAAAAAATTAACAAATCGAGAATTTTTTTTTTTTTTAAATTGATGTGTTTGAGGAGAGTTGTATCAATTTTTATTGCGTTGTATAAGTTGAAACTTAGCACATGAGATGTTTATTCATACTGAAAATTCTTGTGGGATAAGATATACGATATGTTTAAAAATGAATTCGATTGAAGAATTCATAATTCACAAAAGTGTGTAATCCTTATCTAGTCAGCATCATTTCCTTAGAATTGTAAACATTATTATTTATTACTAGCTGACCCGGCAAACGTTGTTTTGCCTTCAAAATGATTGACTCAATGTTAATTGTTTGATTCAATGTTAATGTGGTAAAAAAAAATTAATTGCAAAAATCTCATCTCCAACGCCATCTATCACTTCAAATAAAACATTTTAAACCTTCCGGAATACTCTACCAATAATTTAAGACCAAAATGAGCCAAATCGGTCCAACCGTTCTCGAGCTTTAGCGAGACTAACGCATAGCAATTGATTTATATATATATATAAGATAAGATAGATAGATTAGACTGTTCAAAGCAATAAAAACAATTTTTATGGCCAAGGCCGTATGACTCCTTTTCTAAAGCGTAATTTTTGATTAACAAGTCATTTACCTTGGCTAATACAGTGGCTCCATCGCATAATCGGACAAGTGTTTGTATGATATTTACGTTCTCTGAACTAAAACAAATCGTAATATTTTTTTTTTGTTTTTATTTGCACTCTACACTCTAGTCTTTCCTATTATATATAAAAAAATAACAACATTCTCCATAATAACTGTAAATTTACATAGAAAAACAAAATTAACTCAAAATCGGACAAAGTAAAACATCAGTAATAAAAATACCGTTAGTTTAAAATATGCTTTGTTTTTTCTTTTTTGTCACATTTAGTCATTTATTGGCAGACATTTTTAGTTCTAACAATAAGTAAAAATTTATTAGAAATGGCCCCGAAGGGAAAACAATCTACTGTCGAAATAAGACAACTAATAGTGAAAGTGAATCTTGAGGATAAAACAGTGAGAGAAATTGCTGAATTAGTTGGAAGAAGCAAGTCCACTGTTCACGATGTTATTAAGAGATTCCGTGACGAGTTTAGGTTAGCTAATAAAAGTAGAGGTCAAGGCAAAATATTAACTGATCGAGAAGAGCTCCTTTGTTGAAGGACATCAAACAAGATCCTTCTAAAACTGCAAAAGAACTAAAAATATCTTTAAAAACCAGCAGTGGAAAAAATGTTTGCCTAAATACTATTCGTAATGCATTGCACAAATATAACTACAATGGTAGAATTGCCAGAAAAAAACCATTTATTAGCCCTAAGAATAAAAACGACATTTGCAATAACATTTGCTAAAGAGTATTTGTTTAAAACAAACGATTTTTGGAATAAGGTAATTTGGTTTAAAGACATCTATCTTCTATCTTCCTTATTTATATTTATTTTATATTTATATTTTATATTTATATTTATATATTTATATATATATATATAAATCAATTGCTGTGCGTTAGTCTCGCTAAAGCCCGAGAACGGTTGGACCGATTTGGCTCATTTTGGTCTTAAATTATTGGTAGAGTATACCGGAAGGTTTAAAAGGTTTTATTTAAAGTGATAGATGGCGTTGGAGATGAGATTTTTGCAATTAATTTTTTTACCACATTAACATTGAATCAAATAATGGTAATACAAAAGGCATTTTGAAGGCAAAACGACGTTTGAATGGTTAGCTAGTCTTAAAATAAATGTTTGCGGGTAGTTTTTATGCGTTATAAGGTTCTGTTCACTGACGAGAGCAAATTCAGTTTGCATGATTCAGATGGAAAGATGTTTGTGTGGCGTAAACCAAATGCAGAATTTAATCCTGGAAATACAAAAGCTACTGGACAATGATCCTAAGCACACTTCGGGTGTGGCAAAGCTTTCGTTGATTCATAATTGCTCCGAACTTATAGAAACCCCGGCGCAGAACCCAGATCTTAACGTAATTGAACATCTTTGGGAAGAATTAGCTAGAAGAGTGTACCAACAACAATTTAACACTTTGAATCATCTTAAGGCTGCTTTACCGCAAGCGTGGAATTCCATAGAGCCTGAGGTATGCTAGAGTTTGGTAAATTCAATTCCAAAACGTTTAGAGGCCGTTCTTGACAACAAAGGATATGCCACAAATTATTAATTGTTCTCGTTCATCATTTCGTCTTCTTTGTCCGATTATGCGTTGAGAGCAAAAAATTGAGTTAATTTTCTTTTTCTTTATAAAATTACCGTTTTTTTTTATTAATCTGAAAGACTGTAATGTAGAGTGTAAAAAAAAGCAAAAAAACATATATTTATTATTTTTTTTAAGTTTTATGCACATACATATCAGACTAATGCTTGTCCGATTATGCGATGGAGCCACTGTATAGGTATATTTAAAGATCCAAAAAAAAAAAATTTTAGGATATGCAATTTCAATAGGTCGGTCCACATTTCTTACACAGTACGGTGTTTAAGTGATTTTGCTCACGAGAATAAAGGTAAATATATAAAATATAAATATATATAAATATATATAATAATTTATATATAACTTATAATAATAAATATAAATATAAAATATAAATATATAAAATATAAAAATATAAATAAATATAAATAAAATGTTTAACATTTGTCAAAAACTGTTGGCCTTTTTTTATCGCCCTATCATGAATTTTCTTTGATGCGCATGCGCATCATCAAGCAGTGAAGAGAATCGATTTATATATTTCATCAGACCTTATATGTGATTCGATTATGTATGGATTAAAATTGTTTCCAGGGGTGAAATCTATTGAAATTCTAACTTAACCTGAATTCAAATCCAATTTGTTTTTTTGCTAATGTTATTTTGTTGATATTTTATTACTGAATGTATCAAAATTTCATTCATTTTTACTATTAGACAAAACTCAAAAAAAAAAAAAAAAAAAAACTCAAACAAAATTTAGTATTACTTTTAAGGTACTAGAGTCAGTCTTTTTACATTTTGTTATATATTTTTGTTAGCTTAACACCCAAATTCGATTCTAGTTCGTATGGAGGCTTTGAAATATTAATTTTTCTAAACAAGTTTCTGTTTGATTAACTTCTATTCTTCCCCTTCGTAAAAATTTCTCCAACCTATTTCGCATCAAAATAAAAAGGGCTTCGACTTATCTCCGAATGCAATGGCTCGAAAAGTGCAACATTGAATCTTAGATGCTTTAATTCCTTCGCAGAGCGATTTTTTCAACGGCACACGATTTTTCCTAGTTATACTTGTTTTCTTTTAAGTTGAATGCTACTGTAGTAATTTTTAATATGGTGACTTTACACTTTCTTTATATAGAAATAAATTTCACTAACATACTTAGGAAAAAACAAAAAAAAAAAACATTTTTGAAAAAAGACCAGATAAAGCTTAAAACTAAATCCAATTTTTGCAGCCAAACAGGTTGAGGAAAAGTTAAATTGGCAACGCTGCTTAGAACTGTATTCAGAAATATTTATTGAATGTATTGCATGATGAACAAATTTTCATGGCAAAAACATTCTTCAAATTTCAGTGAATTATTATGAATAAGGCGTTTCATCTGTAAATATTATTTGCAACTTGTCTCCATGAAACGTTCAAAACGGTAGACGAACGAATAGTTTATAAACGAAAGCATTGTTAATAGTGTTTTCAATATTTTTTTCATATAGTTTAATGCAATAATAGTGGTTTTATGCAATCCTACTCATGAGAAATAAAAGCTCTTAAAAATTGAAATCTATTCGAAGCACAAAGACGAACAGAAATAGTTGTTCGTTTGTTTTTCCAAGGAATTGAGTGATTCGCTTCATGAAAACAGGCTGTTAACCTGTAAATAATATTTACAGATTAAATAATATTATAATCATAATTGGTAACACGTGTTTTTAAATTCGCTGCAATATTTCTCTAGAGGTTCATTGTTATTTGAATGCAATCAGTCAACCAATATGGAAATAAACAAATTTTGAACAATGACAATAAAATGGAAAGGTTTCGAAAACAAATATTTGAATTATCCTATTTAACGTAAATTTCCAACAAAGTTTTTGTGTTATGAATATAGATTACAGAGTACATCTAGATAATGAATCATAGACTTTGTAAGTTATGCTAAAGTCTATACAGTAAAAAGTACTCGAAATTCTGTTTATCAGCTGCAAATGCTACAAGATAAATGCAACAAAGTTGATGGCGCAATATACTTTGAATCAACCCTGGGAGTAGACGTCAGTATTAGGAGCCTTATTTCACGTTCTTCTTACGAAGAGACGTATTAGGGCTAAATTAGGGAACACTCCAAGGTGGTAGTCTATGGAACTTCGCTCTGAACAGTATTCTGTTCTTTTTAGAGGAGGCTGGTGTCACGGTTGTGGCATACGCACACAAATGTGGCGATATCAGTTAGGGGGAAGCTTTTGGGAACACTCAGAGACATTCTTCAAAGGGCTTTTCTCACTGTAACGAAGTGGGCGGCCTCGAAGTAAATTCAAACAAGACCGAAGTGGCTATGTTCATCAGTTGATACAAGATTCTGCGGCAGGGCGAAAAAGGCCACAGTGGCGCTACATCCGTCCAAGAGGGCAATAGGTAAACAATGGGGATTAAGGCTTCGCATTGTTCACTGGTTGTATACTGTAGTTAGAAAACCGAGAAGTCCACATGCTGTAGGATACTGGACAAGGTCCAAAGGATGGCTAGTTTGTGCATCACTGGTGCGCTCCGCCCCACCTCATTCTATGCACTAAATGTAATTTTGCATTTACTACCACTGGACATAATTAGTATGGAGACTGCCGCATCTATGGCAGTAAGATTAAGAGGGCTCTCACAGTGGTCAAACAGTGGTTACGGTCATAGTGTGCTCCTTAACATGGTGCCTGACATAACAGACACTATTGTCTACACTTTAGCTGAACCATTGTGCGACAAGAAGTACCATACTTATGACAAATAGAGATACATGGAAATGTAGAACTCCTGGTATAAGACTGTATGTCGACTTCTACACTGACGATTCAAAATTAAATGATCAGGCAGGTTTTGGAGTCTACTCCAAAGACCTGGGGCTAAGTATAGCAAGAAGGCTACCTGATCACTGTTGTTTATCAGGCCGAAATTTTGGACATTAGGGAAGTGGCAGAATGGCTGATTTATAACGTCTTCAGCACGGTGGGGATTAACATAGTCTCTGATAGTCAAGCTGCTATTAAATCCCTGGATTCTGTCTTCCTGAAATCAATAACAACCATGAATTGCCGCAGATCTTTTAACGAGATGGCTTAGCATTTCAACATTCACCTTATGTGGGTGCTGGGCCACTGGGACATACCAGGGAACTGCAGTGCAGACGAACTAGTAAGACCAGGGACAAACTTATAGACTCCAGCCGAGTTGGAGTCCATGGGCATGCATGTTCCACACACTGCTGTCGAGATGAAGAGCAGGAGGAGTCAATAGAACACCTTCGCTGCAATTGCCCCGCCCAGGCGAACAGGCGGGGATGAACACTGGGCTCTTATTTCTTTAGAGACCTAGGAGGTCTGTACGATATAGCCATTGCCCGACTTAAGAGCTTCTTGGTGCGTCTATGATGGTTTAACGGGGGAAACTAGGGACATCCATATCTCTAGTTTCCGTGGTATCCATGGTATATTGTCTAAGTGAGTCTGTATATTCAGACTGCCACACTGCCCTAACCTAACGTAACTTTGAGTTAATAGCCTTCTATCGGCAATCATATCTTTTCTTCATCGCATGACCATTTTATCTTAAACGACGTGTGCCTGGTAGAGAATGCATTCTCTCAAACTTTTTAATTTCTCGGGAAATCGACAATATTTCGCAAATTTTGAATTTCCTGGAATCCCGGGAATTCGCTTAATAATTAAATTATAATCTATCTAAAATAAAATTCCACAGAAATGACATTGAAAAGTATCGGGAATGGGTCAATAAAAACAAAATATTTATTATTCATTAAAATTTATTGCACCGCCTTCAAAATTGGTCCCTTCCGAAAAAATATACTTATGCTAACGAATTATCCAGTTATAAAATTATTGTTCACAGGAATTTTAAATTCTCGCCACGAATTATCTCTCTTATGTATTATATCGTTAGAAAATGGGTGACTCGAAGTATTTTGAGTTTTGGAAAGAAATTCGACCAAAACCGTATCTGATGAACACGGTAGTTGCTCGATGACACTTGCTGAGCCTTTTGGCAGAAATTCAGCTGCAATAACACTCTTATGCGACGGTGTGGTTTAAATAGTGATGTATAATCATTCCATCCCAATAATTCAACTTTTTTTGACGATTACAATAAGATAAACGCTGCATATTGCCAAGGTAGTATTTTTTACTTATCGTTTGATATTCTACCAACAATTTCTAGTGCACAACACCGCGATAATAACAAAAAGAAAAAAAAAAACATTCTAATTCCATTTACAAAACAAAATTTGAAATAAATTCTTTGTTCAAAATTTGTTATTGTAAAAAACGCAAAACAACAGTGAGGTGACTCGATAAAAAAGAATACATTTAGAGAACGCGCTTAAATTCCGTGACTATTGTGTCATCTAAGCGATAGAAGGAATTTTGTCAACTCTTTTAAATTCTTTATGGTGTCTCAGATGACTATTTCGGACCGTTTCAAGATGCAGATCTGATTAATAATTTCGTAAATGTCGGTAGTACTTTCTGCAGACTAATAAAAAATATTTTGCCCATCTCTGATAACACATATTGGGCTGTAACCATTGAAGGTAAAGGTAGCTTAAATCAAATATTCGCTTGCAAATTTTCAAGTTATGCCCGCAGGAAAAGTTGTTGCTGAAAGCTTCTATGGGGAAAAATAAATTGTTGCATTTTTATTGCTCGAAACTCTTTTTTACTCTTGAATTAATAAATATTTGTTTGCTTATCATTCATTACTGGAATTATATTTACTGGATGAAATGAAAGTATACGAGATGTGATCAAAAAATAACCGTTATTTTAAATTTTTTAAAAAGTGCTTATTTATTCATCAATAACTATCTCATCCCCTTCAAAGTAATCCCCATCAGATATAATACACTTATGCCAGCGTTTCCAATCCTCGAAACACTTCTGAAACGCGCTTTTTGGTATCGCCAACAGCTCCTGTTTCGATTTTTCTTTTATCTCCTCAATCGTAGCAAAACACTTTCCTTTCATCGATTTCTTCAGTTTTGGGAAGAAGAAAAAGTCAGCGGGGGCCAAGTCCGATGAATACGGTGGTTGAGGCATGATTGTGGTTTTGCTTTTGGTCAAAAACTCACGCGCAAGCATCGATGTGTGATCTAGTGCGTTATCATGGTGCAAAATCCATGATTGGTTTTTCCACAATTCTGTGCGTTTCTGACGAATTGCTTCGCGCAAACGGCGCATAACTTCAAGGTAGCATTCCTTATTGAACGTACAACCTTATGGCCAGAATTCATGTTGCACACGCCACGTTAGCAAAACCTTCACATTTGACCGAACTTGACGTGCTTTTTTCGGTCTTGGCTCTTCCGGACGCTTCAATTGGGATGATTGGGCTTTGGTTTCAATGCCATAGCCATACACCCATGATTCGTCACCAGTTATGACCTATTTGAACAAATCTGGATCGTCGTTGACGACGTTCAGCAGCTCCTGAGCAATGTCCATGCGGCGTTGTTTTTGCTCAAAATTTAGCAATTTTGGAACAATCTTCGCTGTTGCACGTTTCATGCCTAAAACATCCGTAAAAATTGCTTGGTATGAGCCGAACGATATGCCAACATCATCAGCAACTTCTCTAATAGTGATTATCCAAAATCATTTTCTCCACTGCTTCAATGTTTTCATCGGTTATTGACGTGCTCGAGCGACCAGGACGAGCATCGTCATTGACATCTTCAGTAGCCTAGATTTTGGCACTTGATTTGCAATGCTTCGTATATCTCAGGACAAACGCCACTTCTGTTAACTCCCTTACTAATGACTGGTTTAACCAGCTTTCAAGTAGTTATACAGAATTCACTCGCACATGCGCATGGTAAAATTAATTCTAAGAATTAACGAGGACTACATTGCCACGCCTGTTCTAGTGAACAGGAGATTTATATAATTGTGCTTTAATTCAGAGTATTCAATTTTGACACCCAAAACTTTTGCAGCAACTCAAAATGACTATGAATGAAGGTATGCTTGTTCAGTTACCTGAAATTTGTACAATTTTTAGTACATGGTGGCGCACCAATGGCGCTGCAATAAAAAATTCAAATAACTGTTTTTAATCAATGTTCAGGGTTATCCATTTTTCGGTTTCAAAAAAAAAAAAAAAAAAAAAAAAAAATTAAATAAAACACACATAAAGCTATGATGTCGATGAAACTTTTATTTCACACAATGTTATTTAAATTAGCGCTTCTGGATTTGTTGCATCAGTGTATCCTTTTGTGGTTGTTTTCGACCACTTTTTCGCATATTTCGGGATTTATCTCGGCGATAACTTAACGAATGTCGCTTTTCAAATGTTGTAACGTTTGGGAATTATCCGCGTAAGCAAGGTTTTGACATAGCTTCATTGTTTTGGTGTCCAAAAACTGGAAATTATGCTTTCTGGAAACTTCTCATACAATAAAGCCAAAATAGGTCGTGTTGAATTACATTTGAATCACCAATTTTGTAGTAAGTTGTAACTATTTTTATGCGTTCTTCGGTAGTTAAACGATTTATATTCGTAAATGGCAAATCTCTCACTAAATAAATGACATTTCAGATGACAGATGATACATTTGAATCACCAATTTTGTAGTGTTTTAACTATTTTTATGCGTTCTTGCGTTCTTAAACGATTCATTTTCGTAAATGGCAAATGTCTCATTAAATTTATGACACTTCAGATTACAGGTATTTAATAGCTGACAGCCTTGCCAGACCGGCGGATAACCCTGTATTTCATTTATTTCTTTTATTGTATAGAAAATTCAATTTTATTATATGTATATAACTAATTGGTTTTGAAGTTGATAGACCGTAAATGACTTCCATGTTCATTCACGCACATGTGACACCAGTTCAGAAAATTATTCATTGCGGGATCGCCTCAATTGTTGTTTTAATGGACTGTTTAAATTTCTTGGTTTCATTTTGTACAGCTCTTGCTTGACATAACCCCATAAAAAGTCTGGTGCAGTCAGGTCCGGTAATCTTAGGGGACAGTGGAAAGTGGAGTTTTTGGATATTAATTTGTTTGGGAATTTTCCGGTTTAGCTATGTGTGCAGTTACTTCATCTTGCTGGAACCAAATGCTGTTGAAACGGATACGCCTTTAGCGCAGTTCCGAGTAAAAACAACAACTCCTTCAACATCTTTAAATAATGGTCCTCTTTAATAGTTACTGTTACACCGTGGCGCGATTGTACTAAGATTTTCCATATCTGTTGCCAGTAATATTGCGCTCAGTCTTTATACAGAATACTCTCTGCAAGCCATACGGAAGTTCAATTATATGAGCGGTCAACTCCAATTCATTCAACCAATCAACAGAGTAGAATTTTCGATTCTGATTCTCGTGGTACGCGTCGTTAACGAACAAGTCGTGATAACAAACATTCGGTACAGCGATTGAGGTGAACTTCGGTTCGATCAATCGATCGGCAATGTAGTTCAATTGGTGGGGAGGGTGTCGTGTCATAAGCAACTGCTAGTGCTTATTGGGCTCAGCTAGACGCACGAACGGATGTCTTTCTTTATTTGTTTACAGCTCAGCCAGCATGAGGCTGGTCGGTCACCACGCTCACAACGCGCCGTCGAGTTTGGAAAGAATAAAATACTAGCGAACGAGCTTAATGTCTATCAGACGCCCGGTGCTGGCCAAAGTTTAAAGTCGCTGCGGTGTCGTGAAGTGGGATGAAACTCGCTACATGTCAATGTTCAACTGAGCGTTATATTTGAATCGATATCGAAAATCAGATTTAAACTGCATAATTATTTATTGTTGTTCCATTTTTGCTCGAAGAATAAAACGTGTTTGAATAATCTAATCGATTATTGTTGTTATTTTTAACTGCTTACTTCGTGCATCAAAAAATATATATTTATACATTTTTGCCTTTTCTACCCATGGTATAAATAATTCGTTACAGAAAGGAAAAGTTTACTGAAAATAATTGATTAAATAAAAAAACTTCAAGAAATCAAATCAATTAAGATTATAACAAACGAAAACAAAAGTATCGAGTGTGTTAAATGTTATACGCATAATTAATAATAATATGGAATGTTATATTATTAAATACTACAAAGAATAAAATAAATTGTGTTTGTATCTACTGAAGACTTGTGTGAAGAATTACTCCTCACACATACAAGTGTAATTTTTAAAATTACATTTACGAAAATTCATCAGCAACCATTCGAAATAACAGGTAAACCAGAGGTTTTGTACATTGGGACGGTTTGCTAACCCTGTACACGAATTGATGATGTTTTAAGGCGTTTAGCTGAACATTTATTGTGAATGTTATAAACGTCGATTTTAGAAAATCATATACTCGTAAGTATACCGTAACCCAACATACTTTTGCATTGATATAAATGTGTTTGGGGTGCCAAAAGGATTGTGATAAATCGCTGGATTTTCATCAGGATGTAATCTAAAGTAAAGTACAATAAAAGGAGTAAACTCAAAAGTTTGTGAAGTCTTTCGCCTTCAAATTATTTGCAGAACTCAGTTTACTAAATGCCTATACTGTGTTTAGTGTAATTGA
>JAHXMU010026202.1:0-10378 GCA_019455685.1 Philornis downsi
TTTTTAGATTGTTTTTGGATTTTTTGCTAAATGTATTATTGCCACGTATTCCAGCTTATAGAAAACAAGAAAATTACTACAGGTAATGCTGAACTTAGCACAAAATAATGTGACGCGTATGCGTTGGAAAAAAAGGCTCTTGAAAATCTAAATTTTTGTGTGAAAAAATTCAAATGTTCCAATAAATTTTAATATCAAACAAAAAAAAAAAAAATTAAAAATCAACAACTTAAATAAAAAGAACGGCTCTTGATGGTTTCAATTTGGTGGGGAAAAATTCAACTGTTTCAATCAATTTTAATATCAAACAAAGAAAAATCTAAAACGAAAATGAAAAATTAAAAAATATTGATTCCAGCACTCTTTTGGAGTGGTACAAAAACCTATATATAGGGTGACTTTCTAATTGTAGTTTTTTTTTATCGAATAAAACACTCAAATTTGCATCGCATATTATAATTTGTTATTGGAATCGATAAATTGGTCTTTGCCATTTAATTTTTAAACATAATTTCATAATTGTTCATAAAATTCATAATGTCCATTCAGAAGGTCCAATTTTTCGTCACTATTTCGAGCATTTCACCCTGTTCCACGAATAACGCGTGTTATGTTACCCTGTAAGGCTTCAATAGTGTTCGGCTTGTCCACATAGACTAACGACTTGACATAACCCCACAATAAATAATCAAAAGGCGTTAAATCGCAAGATCTTGGGAGCCAACTCACAGGGCCAAATCGAGAGATAAACTGCTCACCAAATTCATCCCTCAACATATCCATTGTTTCACGAGCAGTGTGGCATATTGCACCTACCTGATGAAACCACATGTCAACCAAGTTCAACTCAGCCAATTGGGGCAAAAAAAAAATTCCTTGTGGTTGAATGTCACATGCCCAATCGCTAACACTGGTCGCTACGGCTGCAATATTTTCTTCGGTACGCACCCTACGCATGCGAGTCGTTGGTTTTATGTCCAACAAATTAGATTTGGTGCGAAATTTGGAGATAACAGCACGAATTGTTGATTCAACAGGTCGATTATAACGAATATAAAATTGTAAAATTGTAAAATGTTGTATCAAATGATGCACATTTCTCACAGAGCACGAATCGTTGCCCGTTTATTAGTGTTTCCATGATGAAATGGCAGAGTATACTGTGCACTTTTCACTTTGACAGATGACGTTTGGACGCCATTACCAACCAGTGCTGCCAACCTGAAAAACTTAAATCTTAAAAAATCACCCTAACATTGGTCCCGAAAATCAAATTTTAATAAATCTGGTTTCGGTTAACCAAGTTGGACAACGGGTTTCTCCGTTAATCAGAAATAAATTGAGTATTGACAAGTTCATCAAATCGACTTCACAAAATATCTTGTAGTTTCTGGTCAATATTATGGGGTAAATGAAATTTGAATTGAGATTAGATTGGCTTATTAGACGTCCTTTGGATGGACTTTTAACCCGATATACAATCGAATCAATATCTAAAGTTTGATAAAAATAAATTCATTAGAAAACAGATCCAATTTTTTGATTTGTAAACCTTTATTTGCTATGCTAACTAATACTTAACAATACCTAAAGTGTGAGAAAAATAATTTCATTAAAAACAAGATTCATTTTTTCATCTCAAAACTTTTATTTGCTATGCTAACTAAACCAGTTCCTTTAACTATTTGTTTGATGGTAGTGCACTAAACGTCTAATTTTATGACAAAATCGACAAAAAACTATTTTTTTAATTTCGGCATTATTTTTCTCCACGTAAGCATATCAACTTAAAGTTCTCACTTAAGTATATGACAGCGTGAAAATTTCTTCTCTTCAAGTCAAATATATACTGTCCTCAAATAACCATTCTGTTTTGGCTTCATTAAGAATATTCAAACCTTTATTTTAAAGTGATTAGAACCAAAAACTAATTTTCATGAAATCGTAAATCAAATACAATTTGAAATATTCTAGTGCAGTACGAATTGTAAACACGAATAAAGATTTCCACTGTATTTCAACTTACATACATGGAATAAAAATCAATAGCTTAACTCAATAGATTAAACAGTATCAATTTTCGTAAGAAAAACTGTCTTTTTGATTTTTTTGTTACTCTATTTCAGCGTTTTTTAGGCAAATTTTTAGCTTTTTTCATTATTAAGTTTTGGCAACACTCGTTGGAACCCCAATGCAACCAGTTATCATAATTTGATTTTTCGATATGTCTAATTTCAGGTAGACGAGTAATCGATAAGTCTAGTCCATTAAGACAAACCCAGGACAAAAAACCCTTACTGCTTACCTTCTGCTTACTTTACTGCTAAGAGAGAGGGAGAGGAAGAGAGCTTGCTTTGCTGCTTCCTTACTGCTTACTTTGTTGCTTCCTTACTGCTTACCTACTGCTTACTTTACCGTTTACCTACGCTTAGTTACTGCTTACTTTTCTGCTTCCTTGCTGCTCACTTACTGCCTACTTACTGCTTACTTTGCTGCTTCCCAGTAGGTAAGCAGTAAGAGAGCAGCAAAGTAAGCAGTAGGTAAGCAGTAAAGTAAGCAGCAAGGAAGCAGAAAAGTAAGAAGTTGGTAAGCAGTAAAGTAAGCAGTTAAGTAAGCGGTAAAGTAAGCGTATGTAAGCGGTAAAGTAACCAGTAGGTAAGCAGTAAGGAAGCAGCAAAGTTGGCAGTACTTTTTACTTACTGTACTTTTACTTACTGCTTACTTTACTGCTTACCTGCTAATTACTTACTGCTTACTTTGCTGCTTCCTTACTGCTTACCTACTGCTTACTTCGCTGCTTCCTTACTGCTTACCTACCTAAGTAAAGAAGTAAGTAAGTAAGTAAAGTAAGCAGTAGGTAAGCAGTAAGGAAGGATAGATTGCCTCTTAATAAGTAGCAAGGTTTAAATATTGCTCCAAAATTACGCAGATTTTTTTCTTTGTTTCAGTTTATTTTGTTTGGTATATTGAATAGCACCTCTTCATGGTCTCTCTTTAAGAACGACTACCAAATTTGGGAGCAACCTTTTTAAAGCGTTGCATCCTAAGAGTCAGTTTTTTTTCGTTTCTTGAAAGAAATCGCCATAACATTCATCCGTAACCAAGGGGCTATTTGTTGCACATCGTTGTCACGATTCCATCGATGCCACCGGTGGCGTTGGCTAAATTATTTGAATGTTATTGTTTTCTTTCACATTTAATTTGTTATTGTTGTTTATTTTGTATTTTATTTATTAACAAATAATGACATCATCATAAAAAAAAAATAAAAAAAAACTTCTTTTGGTCTATTAACAACCCAACCATCCATCCACTCACACTTAGTTAGACAAGGTAGTAATAAAAACAAATTTAAGGAAAAAAAAACAGAACTACTACACTTTTTGCAGTTAAAAGAAAAGAAAAAAAAATTAAAGTTAAACAAAAGTTAATTTATAAATAAACAGAGAGACAGACGCACGCACGGTCAATATTGACAGCGTCTGCGCGCCCTGAGATGGAATGAGAAACTCCCTCTTGCAAATTGACAGAGAATAAGTGAAGTATGACTGTAGGAATTGCCGTTCGTTCAATTCGAAATTGTAGATTTCTTTACGAAATATTGCACAAATACCACCGCGGCGCAGTAAACGAGTACTAGTAGTTGGCATCTGCTTATATAACCCGTGTACGATTTATGACATCACCTCAGACTCAGGCTCTGACGGAGTCGGTCGCTGAGACTGTGTTGTGCGCGGTGCCGTTTGGTGGTTATGCGAAGCCATTGATCTGCCATCTATAGAAGAAAAAAAAACATTTGTTGAGTTTGCAGCTATGGTGTTCATTTTGACATTTTGCTGCTCTCGCGCATGTTTGCGCATAAAATGGGTATTACGCATGCGCAGTTGGCAATTTGGGCTTTGTTTTATAGTGTTGCGTGTTGTGGGACTGAGTCGTGGTGGTGGTATCACGTTCATGCTGTATGATAGATCATTGAATTTTTTTATTTTTATTTTAACTACGGATGGGAGTTTTCATTACATTTGTGGTATTTCATTGATTCTTTTTTTTGTTTTTAAGAAATATTTTTCATGTTTTGCTACTGGATTTTCTGTTGTCGTAATTTATTAGTGGGGCGTATTTGCCGGCCATATAATTGTAGCTTATTCCAGATTTTTATTAGCATTCCGAGAGTGGTGGTCCGTCCATATGTCTGTCCTTCCATTCGTCCGTCCGTCAGCCAGTCGTGCTGTAAAAAGATTAACGTTTTTGCCACTTGTTTTTTTTTTTTTTGTATTTTGCCATTATCAATGACCATTTTCAAGTCTAACAAGTATGGTAAACAGTTTGTTTTTTTTTCTTTTGCATTGTTTTTAAGCATTTTCTACACAATTGCTGGGAATACTTTATTGCACTTAAGGCTATGAATCATCGATCGCCAGGGCAGAATGGCTGTTAGCCGTAATAATAGACATCATTTGTATTAATTGATTTAGGTTCGGTCGGAGATCAGATACAATGAGATCAATGACTACATTCAGTTGAGAAAATAAATTTCATTTAACAATTTGATTGAAAGTTATACTTTAGAACTGTGTGTTCTTAGCATTCCTTACTCGGTTATGAAAAACCGATCCTGAACAATGGATCTTGGTATGATGTGGTATTATTTTCCACAAAGTGTCTGAGGAAAATAATGATGTATACATGGCAATGCTGCTGGCTGTTGAAATGCATGTTATGAGGGAACGCTATAAGGAAAGGGTAGAGAAGAGAGATATGCCGACTTTTTTTTTGGTCAAAGAAAAGGTTCTGGGAAGAGCGGGTAGAGAGGTGATATAGAAGGAAACAAGGATACAATTGTAGTCTAAAAATTCTACCAAAAGCAAAATTCTGGCCAGAAAATAAAGGTCATGAAACAGAGTTTCCTCGCTGCTGTAAGGACACCCGTGGAAATGTAGTTGCAGATGCGCGCAGCGTGTTCTGCAATTAAGGAGAGAGCATTTCTATAAAGTACTATTTCCGGACAGGAGCACTAGCCAACCAAAATGAGAACAGAATGGCAGTATCACAACAAAGTTTCGGATGCTGATAGCCTGTCGACGTAGCCAGCGATGAGCTGATAACCAGCATGCATCAGCTTTTAAAAACGATTTGCACAGGCTTCTAAGAATTGTCGCTATTTAGGTCAAGTGATGACTGGATAGTCAGTAATATGCTCTCTATCCAGCGCGAGTTGGCTCGAGCAAAGGCGTTTGCTTCCAGAACATTGGCATGACGTAGTTATAGGAAGTAGGTTTGCGGCCTTTTCGAGACAGTCTGACCAGAGGGTTAAGTAGTTGCAAAACTGATCCCATAATTTTCATCAGCTTGATAGGGTCTGACCAGAGGACTTTTCTGATACTGAAGGTGACGGGGATTTACACGGACAGGGTCTCCAGTTCGTGTCTTATTCATGGCTGCCGTTCACTGTCGCAAAACGGAAGGGATTTGGAGTTGTTCTCCGTCTCCCACCGACGAGGACACTGCATCCTTGCAATGTATTATCGACCGTTACATTTACCTGGGGTCTGCGCACTCGCAGGTATGAACAAATTTCGGGATTGCAGTTCGGCCAATCCCATTAAGTATGGTGTATAAATCATAATTTGGTAAAAGCTTAGCTCCAGATCCCACCAGTAGATTGTGCCGGGACAGTGTTCCCGCCCGATCCTTTGGTGTTGGACATCTAGTAGGAGTATCACGCTGGTTGTTGGTTGAAACCAAAATCGCTGGTAGTCTTTGTGTTCGAATGGGGGGTGGCATTGCACCCGGATGCTACATAGAGTAGCAGAGGTGGTAAGATAGATCTCTAGTATGCCAATTGGGATTATGTTTCTTCCATACTAGCATAATTTATTTGATATTTTCTGGCAGGAAGAAAGTGCTGACAGTTGCGGTAGCTTGTTCCCAAAATTGTCGGCTCCTATTCCTAGGTAGTTCAAGATAACTATCACAGAGGGCGCTGGCAATCGCATTGTTATATGCCCGTTACAATTAGCACACCGTGGGTAAGGCCTCCACGGCGAGACTCACGCAAAACTCCCGTAGACTCTGCAGCCTTCGGTGTCATGTATGAATGTCAACTGTTGCCATGTCAATCCTTTTTCCATCGCTTATAAGATTCTGTAGAGAATGATATGTGAAAAAAATACTAATTCTCTTCCATCCCATGGAAGAACTTCTCGCATTCAATGAGCTTACACGTGCTCTATTACAGTTTGAGAAGGATTTACCAGACTGACGAACACTGCGAGTAGTCTAACTGCTCGACTACTCGCATTGTTCACAGAGGTGACCGCCACGGTCGGTTACACGTATGTGAAACACTAAAGTCTATTTAAATAAACTTCATTGGACCTGACTTCCCAGTGTGGCTTTAAACTTGGTAAATGCTCCACTGACCAAATATGTATGATGCCGAAAAAAAACCACAAGAAAAACAGATCGACAGGTACCAACTTTTTGTCGGCTATAGAACTGCCTTCGACAGCCTGTTTAGGCAAAAACTGTATAAGGCCGTGACTGAGTTGAAAATTCCTGCATTGACATGAAGTCTTCATTAAAGATTAGCAAAAGTCTAAGTGAGTTATTTTACACCAAACAAAAATTTAGGTAGCGACAGTCTATTAAGCGACCTCTTCAACGTACTGCTGGAGATGATTATGACGAAAGCTGCAACTGGTATCTTCTTACAAAGATATATTCTATTTGCCTATACTATCATTAGGCGACATCATTGCAAGTTAACCTCAGCCTTCTCAAGTATTAAGAAAGGATTAATGAAAAAATGTTCGCTGTTAAATGAAGTTAAGTTTTTTTTTCCTTTTTGACGAATAAAGAGTCTAATAGTTTGCAGCTCTGCGTAAATGTTGATAACTATAACTTTGGAGTGGCGGACGAGTTCATTCTCCGTGAATAAAATCAATGGTATCACCTTGATGGGCTGAAGAAACAATTTAATGTCAAAGTTCTGTACAGACGTACAAAACTCTGGTCGTACCGTATACTAGTCCTATTTGTTTTGCACTGGTTTATTACACCAGGGAATGAATCAGTTATGGCAGTATTCGAGAGAAATAAAATCTGATAAATTATGGACCCATCATCATTAATGGAGAGTATTGATATCATATGAACCATGAGCTACATATATGGTAGTAGTTTCGAAGAAGTTTGCGATCAAAACTCAAAACACTGTCAAAACTTTGTGTGATGAATTGAAGAAGGAGCGCAAAAGATCGAAGAATTTAGAATTACTTTCTACGTGATTTTGAAACACTGTCAAAACTTTATGTGACGAATTGGAAAGGGAGCGCAGAAGATCGAAACACTTTGTATTAATTTCTACGTGTGGCTTGTAATGGATTTATAAATGTTAGACAAAATTATTGATGGAGCTGATAATCGAACTTTGACATCTCCACAAAATACTTTTCATTATTAGCGAGGTAACTCTTCAGTCAAATCAGCTTAAAAGATTCGGGTCTTCGGGGTCGCTTTGTAAAAGGCTAGAAAAAATAATAAAACTACAACGCATCTCATGCGATTGATGACAATAACATTAATTCCCTTCCTATTTACTTTGTATTTATTGTTCTTATTCACTTTCATTTGTTCACTTTATTATGAGCAAGGCGCATTTTCACTGACTCCTTTTCAATGCTTAAGATGGCTGCAGTAACATATCACAGTTTTCTGCAAATAATGCTTGTACGCAAATAGCGTATAAGTACATATGTTATCAGTCATCTTACCTAAAGCTTTATTCATAATTATTTATTGCATAATTATTTATCCTCAGTTGGTGTAATGGCTAAAATTTTTACCTATATTTACTGAAAACTTCTTGTTGGTCACTGTCGTCCTACAAAAACGTATAAGCTTCACAGGAAAGTCGAACTTTGTCGTGTTCTCATACAGTTTTTGCCATCAGACTGTCGAAGGCAGATTTATAGCCAAGGAAAAGGCGTTATGTATCGATCTATTTTTCCTTGGTTTTATCCAGATGATGTTGATGTCAATTTTCAAATGTTTTGTAAGTTAAAAGACGTTTCTGGAAGAATAAATATTTTGCAAAATCCTATAATGCCGAGAGAAGTATCTAAGCATGACACATTTGAAATATAACTCCATTTCATTTCGCCTAAACTGTTTACGAATACAGAGTAAATTTCCGAATAATTATAGTATTACAATTATTATCTAATAATAATGACAATTTCAGAGAATTCATCAAGTGTTTATATTGCATTGGAAGAACCTCTCAATCTTGACAATAACTTGTTTGTGTTAACATTTTCACATTAAAATATTCCTGATTTAAATGGCCGATTAACAGCAACTTCAAATTAACGTTCCTCGAATAAAATAATGTCAAAATATTCATTTTAGTTTAAGATAACAAAACATGTTTGATTTGAAGCCTTTTTCTATACTAAGGAGTCACAAAATTGATTGGTTGTCATGAAGAAAGTATATTCGAGTATATTATTCGTATATTAAATTTATCTAGCGTAAAATTAGTTGGTATTAAATGGTCTGTGGGTCTTAAAAATCGTTAAATTTCTCTCTTTCTCTCCTCTGTTTATCTCTCACAAAATACAATGAGATGTTTTTTTTTAATTATCTTTTTATTTGCGTCAATTATAATATTTGATACTGGCGTTTTTCTGAACTTAAAAATCTCTGGAATTCCTACATTCATATTCTCACTTAAATAGAGGGAGAGAGGGATATTCAGTTAGCCAAAAGGTCTTTACCATAAATTTGCAAATATGAAACTGCAGAATTATCTCTCCATGTCAAATTTTTTGACAATGAAAGAAATCCAAATCTAACAATGCCACACATTTCTTTTCAGCTTTAGCTTTAATAATGACTTCGCTTTGCTTGAAGATCTATTGCTCGCTCGCCCGCATTTGCGAAAGAAACAAAATACTCTGGCAATTTGTTAACTTCCCTACATTGTCAAAAAAAACTGCCAGATTTTAAACAATTTTTTTATAGACTTCTTTTACTCTTTGGTAATTCCTTGCTGAGGGGTCTAAACTGTCAAATGGTTTGAAGTCTGTGATTTATTTTTCATCCATTTATTTTATTATGATGATATCATTACTTGTATCAAAAGAAAAAAAAGACTGAAACAAAAACAAAACACGAAAAATTGCCAAAGATAGCCAGGTACTAAAAATAGTTACAAATCATTGGCTATGCTAACGTAGAAATTATCTTCCCATCATATCTTTTGTGAAAACTTGCGAATATTTGAGTACTTTAAGTTGTACAGAATAGGGAGGAAGAGAGCAGGGATAAGTAAATTGAAGGGGTGCCAAGTTAATCGTAGAAATTTAGACCGTATAAAATCCAAATAAGAAATCTCAGTATTTGCATTTATTCCAAATATCTAAAATGTTCGAAATATCAGACAGTTCCGAGATGTTCAAAATATGAATAACTTTTGAAATATCAAAAAACTTGGAAATTATTAAAATAAAAAAAGTAAAAAAGTAAAGTAAAGTAAAGTAAAAAAAAGTAAAGTAAAAAGTAAATTTATTAAAAATTAAAATTATTAAAATATTTAAAACATGATTTCGGTTTATTATTCTTTTTCAATATTATTTGTATATTAGCAATTACTTATAATTGGTACAACAACTCTTAATCAAAAACCTGTGAATTCGATTATTTTGACAGCTGGACCGATAGCTATTCGATCACCACCAAAATATCATCTTTGGCGTTCGTAGTAGTTGCTTGGGAACATCTTCGTATTAGGGCATCTAAGGCTGAAACAAATGCAAAGTCTTGCAATCGTAAGTCACTTTATTCGCGAACTTCAGCTGCTCTTCTACTTATGATTGGTAACACACACGAGTCACATATTTTGCAACCATTACAGTCACATGTTGGGAGGTAAACAAACGGACCCACACAAACAAAGAAACCAATCTTATATTTCGGTGGTATTTGTGGACACTGTTATAGGTGCAGTCGAACTTCTACACTGTTTTCTTGTTTTTTGTTGTTTTACAAAACAAAGCGTTGCCTTGCTTTTTTGTTTGTTTACAGAATATGATGGTATGAACTAACCAGCTCTTTTAAATGTAAATGCTTGCAAATGCTTAAAAATTTGTAAGTTTCGTAGAATTTGAGTGTTTAAAGATTGATTTGTATGTACGAGTATACTAAGAATCGGTCATAAATTCAAAAACAAATAACAAAAATGCTCAAAATCTCCTAAATATTGAATATGCAAAAAATTTGCAAAACATTCAAAATATTTGATATAAAGGGTGATTTTTTAATCGTAGTTTTTTTTTTAATCGAATAAAACACTCAAATTGGCATCATATATCAA
>JAHXMU010026203.1:1013-28648 GCA_019455685.1 Philornis downsi
ACTATTTTGAATGATATACTAAGTCTAATAATTTCACCAAAATTCCACAGAATTTCAATGTAGTTAATAAATTTCGTTGCATTTCTGAAAACACTAAATAATTTAAATAAATGTTAACGAATTTTAGGAAGTGTTTGATTAATAGTCAATGAGTTTGAACGCATTTAGAAAAAAAATATAAATATTTAATTCCAAAGAGTTTTAATAGTTGTCGAAAATTTGTATAAATTCCTATACCTTTCAAGAAAATTTTCAATGTAATTCCTCGAATTTCTGCAAATTTTAAAAAATTTCACAAAATTGTAATTAATGTTGGTTGTATTAAAGCGTTTTCTTTCAATAGTTATTAACGAATGTCAATGAATTTTAGCAAATCACAAAAATTTTCAGAACAAATAATGAACTTTGACAGTTTGGGTAATTTCTTTTTGTTTAAATTTAAATGTGGAGATGTAAAACATTTTTTTTTTAATTTAAAACAAAATTTCAATGAGTAACAGATTGTCTTACTATTCAACTAAAGATAATAATTCAAATTAATCTTTATAATTTTTACAATTTTTTTAAAAAATCAAAAGGCACCATAGCTAATGCTGCATTAAATGCGTTCATTATAATAGGAGACCAATTGTCTCGCGTTTCAGGTAAGATGATGTTAAAGATTTCCCGCCAATATTGATTAGCCACATTCAGAATTATGTCATCTGCAAAATAGATATAGTGAAGGGAGTTTAGATTCAGACAACTACAGGAAAACATGTTTCGTATTACAAAAATAGTTGTCGAAATTTCAAGGCCAAAATTTTAAATAAAATTTTATTCATATCCTATAACAAAACTGAGATTTATTATTAAATTTTTAAAGCTTACAATTAAAATTTGACAAATGAAACTTTACATATTATTATCCCCACAATACAAGTGATCATAATTATACTTACTCAATCTCTTGTCTGGTATTAAGCCCGTAGCATTAATTTTAGCATCTCTGAGTGCTGCTGTCACATTCATGTAGGTCACCCTAAGGAATGTATGATCATCTCGTTCATAAATCTCTCCTGAAGCTAACTGCTCTATAGCTACACCATACAATGTAATATTAAACTCTCCTTTAGGTCTCACATTTACGGAATTCAATTTCAAATCGGCTTTATATGTGCCCTTGGCCAAAACATGTGGTACTACGGTAGACAAGCGAACTTTGAAGCTATTTGCTGGACCTTGCTTGAATAACACTTTCCTGTACTTCATGGAGCTTAAACCGTAGACAAAAGCGTAGCCCACTGTTATGCGTCCGTTCAATGGGCCGCCGTTATACTGGAACGAAGTACGGTTTATGTAGAAAGGATCAATGGGAGGTATATGGGCGGCATCATCACCATTCCTCAGTTTGGGTATAACTTTGGCCAGTACCTGGCGCAAGCATTCTCCAAAGTATTTCTCACAATTCGTAACATCATCAACTAAAGTTTTAGAAGAATGAAAACAAATAAATAAAATATTTGTTAACAATTACAAAACGATAACGAAAACGTTTAACTTTGCAAGCATTTACAGATGGTATCTCATTCCCCAAAGTAAAGTAATTACAATACCCTCTGTTATTCTGTGGGAATTATATTTCATTGTTTTCGGAAAACCAAAGCAGAACGGCGCAATAGTATTGACCTTTTCCATTATTTTGGTTTAAGGTCGTCACGTACCAGCTATAGAGAACTATACGATAAATAGCCGAAATGTACCTAAAGCTCCAACAAAAAATGGTTATATCGACACAGTTCAAAACAAATAATTGCCTACAAACACACACAGGAGATGGAGGAGGAGTTCTTTTTAACGACACTCAATATTTTTGTTTTTCTTCTTTAAAACAGAAACGTCACTTAATTATCATAATTGTTAACCGAAAAATATTCCATAATATCGAAATAATTACGGAGGCAAAGTCAATGAGAATAACAATATGTGATTCTTATTAAACAATAGATCAAAACTTGTTATACCATAAAGGAATCTTCTGTTAATTTTTGATCGTAACCTGTCCGCAAATATGTTCCATAGTTATGGAGAGCAAAACAAACAAAAGACTTAAGAAAGCTGCGCAATATTCGTATGAAGCCAATAAATTTGTTTACATTCACGAAATAAACAATTGATGGGGATATTTGGTTTATTGACTAAATATTTGAAATGGATCAAACAAATTAACCTGAATTTCGTTCAATGCCAACAAATTTCTATGCATTTTTATGAATTTAATGAAATTTGTAAAAGTAAATTTCAATGAAATTTTGTAGATTTCTATGAATTTCGGTGAAATTAAAAAATTTCTATGAATTTCAAAGACTTTTAATATATTTTCTTGGATATCATAGAATTTTAGGACATTTTTGTTCATCTACTGAATATTAGAATTGAATGAAATAGATTAATTTGGCGAATTTTTTATGTATCTCACACAGAACCAACAAATTTCAAAGCATTTTAATGGCAACGAAATTCTGCAGAGCTCTATAAATTACAATGAACCTCAATAAATATCAATGAACTTCAAAGAATTTTAACAAAATTTCAAAGAATTTTAAAGTAATCAAAAAATTTCGCGAATTTTTTTTTATAAATTTCAATTAGAACCCACAAATTTTGAAGTTTTTAACGGATTTAATGATATACTAAGTCTGATAATTTCAACAAAATTCCAAGGAATTTTAAGGTAATCAATAAATTTGGTTGAATTTCTGTAAACACTAAATAATTTAAATAAATGTTAATGGATTTTAAGAAGTTCTTGAATAATAGTCAATGAGTTTGAACGGATTTAAACAATTTTAAAATAATTTTAAAGAATTACTATGAAATTACTTGGATTTCCACGAATTGTCCAAAATTTGGATAAATTCCTACACCTTTCAAGACAATTTTCAATGCTATCCTCTGAATTTTATTAGATTTTAAAAAATGTTAATAGATTTGAGGGAATATCAATCGATCTTATTGATTTCCACTATATTTCAATAAATTGTAGTCGCCTTCTGTGAAATTTTTCAACAATGTTAATGCATTTGGATGAATTTCCATTGATGAAATAATAAACGAATTTATGAACGAATTGAATGAAATAGACTAATTCAGCGATTTTTTTAAATAAATTTCAATCAGAATCAACAAATGTCGAAGCATTTTAATTTTAATTTAATTTAATGATCTAATAATTTCAATAAATCTACGAAAAATTTTAAGGTAATCCAAAAATTTCGTTACATTTCTGTAAACACTAAATAATTTAAATAAATGTTAACGAATTTTAAGAAGTTTTTGAATAATAGTCAATGGGTTTGAACGCATTTAAACAATTTTATAAAATATAAAATAAATTCCTATACCTTTCAAGGAAATTTTCAATATAATTCCTCGAATTTCATTAGAGGATTTCAATGAATATCAATTAAAATGTCAATCAATATCAATGAATATCGTTAATTTCTACTATATTTCAGTAAATTTATGTTGCTTTCTGTAGAATTTTCAACAATATTAAAGAATTTCGATGAACTTTTATAAACTTCCATGGACATCGTAGAATTTTAGGGCACTATTGTTCAGCTAATAAATGTTTCAATTCAATAAAATAAACTAATTTAGCGAATTATTTATGAATTTAATCAGAACCAACAAATGCTACAAATGATAGTCTAATAATTTCAAAAAAATGCCAAAGAATTTTAAAGTAATCAAAAAAATTTCGATGAATATCATTGAACTTCAATTAAATACAACTGTATACTGTATGGTTTAATGTTAGTATTAGGAAGTGCAATTCACTGGCCTTCTTCATTTTCCCGGGAAAAACTTTAGATTTTCCGGGGATACCGAGAATTCTTAGGAAATGTAAATATAAAGCAAACCTTTAACTGAATAATGGAATTGAGAACTAAGAGGGGCGAGATTTCTTAAAATTTGTCAATTTCAATAGAAATTTGAAAGTGTTGTAATGAGTTTTAGTAAACTCTGTTACAAATTTAGTTCATTTCCATAAATCTCGAAAAATGTTAATAAATTTCAATGAGTTTTAATAAATTTCAACAAATTACGAAGAATTTAAATAAATTTTTGACATCAAATGGTAATAGTTAATTGGTGTCAATGAAATTGAATGAATTCGAAAATAAATAAATTTTAATAATTCTATTATCAAAATAAATAATTCTTCTTCATATGTGGCGACTGGAATAGACAGCCTATCCATTATACGTCGCCCGTAGAAAATAATTCCAAGCGCTTCGATCTTCTGCGCGTCTCCTCCAATTCGTCACGCCAAGCTTCGATAGTATTTCAAAAACCTGCTCGTTCCAACGGAATTTTGGTCACCCTCTTTTGCGCCGTCCATCGCAGCCATAAATAATGGCTAATAGAAAAACGATCTTAGACCGGTTTAAAAACCAAAATCAATTTGAATATATTTCATAAAATTTCTAAATTCCATTGATTTTACAGAAAAATATTAAAATCCATTAACATATTCACATATTTACTGAAATTCTTTGAAATTAATTAAAAACAATTAGAATATTTGCAATAAAATTCATAGAGATTTACTGAAGTTTTTAGAAATACCCTGAATTTCTATGAGATTTATTGGAAACTTCTGAAATTCAGTTCAATTTATAAAAATTAATTAGAATTTATTGAGTTTCATTGAAATGAATGAAAGTTTATTGAAGTTGTCGAAAGCTTTTTGAAATCTGAAGAAATTTATAAAAATTTGTTAACATTCAATGAAGTTAAGTGGAATTGATTAAAATCTATTGAAAGTTATTGGATTTTTTTTTCTTAAATTTCTGATGTCCGTTGGTGATCGTAGAAATTGGTTGAGGTTCGTTTAAATTCACTGAATCCCACGAAAATTTTTATCTATGTTTTTAAATCTATGGAAATTTATTGTGTTTTATTAAAATTTATTGAAAAATCATTGAGGTGCACCGTATTTCTTTAGAGCGTATTATCATTTTTTGAGGCTAGTTGAGTATATGAAATTCATCGCAGTTGAGGTAAATTCTTTGGCATTCTTTGAAATGATTCGAAAAACTTTCCAAAATTTATTGAAATTTCCATTCACATTTATTAAGCTTCTGGAAACTCGTTTATGTTTTTGTTGAAGTTCATTAAAATTCGATAAGTTTAAATCAAATTTTTAACGAATAATAATAATAATAATAGTGAATCTTATTGATATTCAGCATTTTTCTGTGTATATTTTTATGCATATTTTTAAATCTATAGAAATTTATTATGTTTTATTAAAATCTATTGAAAATCATTGGGGTGTAACGTATGTTTTAAGAGCGTATTATCATTTTTTGAGGCTGATAAATTATATGAAATTCATCGCAGTTAACTTAAATTCTTAGGTATTCTTTGAAATGATTTAAAAAATTTTCGAAGTTAATTAAAATTTCAATTCATATTTGTTAAGCTTCTGAAAACTTGTTTATGTTTTTGTTGAAGTTCATTGAAATTCGATAACTTTAAATTAAATTTTGAACGAATAATAATAATAATATTAGTAAATCTCATTGATATTCAGTATTTTTCTGTGTATAGTTTTAGGAATATTTTTAAATCTATGGAAATTTATTGTATTTTATTAAAATGTATTGAAAAATCATTGAAAATCATTGAGGTGCACCGTATTTTTTTATTGCGTATTATCATTTTTCGAGGCTGGTTAAGTATATGAAAGTTAATTTAGATTATTTGGCATTCTTTGAAATGATTTGAAAAATTTTCCAAAAGTTATTGAAATTTGCATTCATATTTATTAAGCTTCATCGAATGGCATTTCTGGAAGCTTGTTTATGTTTTTGTTGAAGTTAATCGAAATTGAATAATTTTAAATTAAATTTTGAATGAATAATAATAATAGTATTAGTGAATATCATTGATATTCAGTATTTTTTTTTTGTGAAATCTATATGGTATAAATGAATATTAGCGGTATAAGTTTAACTGAATTTCATCACGTTTCAGCAAGTTTTAGTAAACCAAAGTAGACTAAATGAATGTGGACGAAATCATGTAAAATTAATCAAATTTCAATGAATTTTATAAATTTTGAATAAATTTATATTTATTCTATAAATTTCGAGAAATTCCCATTCATTTGGTATGGAACTTAATTGAAATTCAATAAATTTTAAACGAATTTTAACAACAACATGAAATACAATGAATTTCAAAAATTTTCAAAGAATTTCATTGTGAATTTTAACAACTTCAACAAGCTTAAATCGTTTTCAGCAAATATCTTTTGATATTAATGAATATTAGTAAGTTCATATGCATTTCTAAGAATTTCTTCGGAATTGAATGAATTTTATTGCACTTCAATGAATTTTGAAAAGATTTTATATTTACTTTTTAACTCCAACTGTAGATATCCTTTGCAGGATATTATTTCACTGAATTAAATAAAATTGAAACGAGTTTTAATTAATTTCATTTGCGAACTTGGACAAAATTGCATAAAATTCGGCAAATTTCATTGAATTTAATTAAATAGATTTCTATGTTGCCTGTATTTTGGCATAGAATTTTATTAAAATTTGACTAATTTTAACAAATTTCATAAACAGCATGAAATACAATGAGTTATCAATTATTTTTAAACAATTTCATACAGTTTCAATGTGAATTTTAATAATTTCGGCAAATATCTTTTGTTTCCAGTGAATATTAGTGAGAATATTAGATGCATTTCAAAGAATTTCTTCGGTGTTGAATGAATTGTATTGCATTTCAATGAAGGATATCAAAGGATATCGACTTATTTCAATGAATAATATTAAATTGCAACGAGTTTTAATTAATTTCACTGATGAACTTGGACAAAATTGTATAAAATTCGACGAATTTGAATTATATTTCAAAAAAAAATTTCTATTGAAATTTAATCAAGTTTCAACGAATTGCAACAACAACAATAAATGCAATGAATTTCAAATATTTGCAAACAATTTCATACAATTTCAATGTGAAGTTTAATAATTTCAATAAACTTACATCAGCAATATCTTTTAATTTCAATGAATATTAGTAAGTTTAAATGCATTCCTGAGAATTTCTTAGGAGTTAAATGATTTATATTCAATTTCAATGAATTTTTAAAGAATTTTATATTTACTTTTTAAATCTAACCGCAAAAGATTTCAAATTATTTCAATAAATTAGATTAAATTGCATCGAGTTTTAAAAAATTTCATTGATGTACTTGGACAAAATTGTATAAAATTCGGCAAATTTTATTGAATTTAATTAAATTTCAATAGATTTCTATATATTTCAAGAAATTCCCTATATATCGGTATAGAATTTTATTGAAATTAATTAGTTTTAATGAATTTCAACAACAACATGATGAAATACCACAATGATTTTCAATAATTTTCAAACAATTTCATACAACTTCAATGTGGATTTTAATAAGTTCAGCAAGCTTAAATCGTTTTCGGCAAACTTCTTTTGATTTCAATGAATATTAGTGGGTTTAGATGCATTTCTAAGAATTTTCTCGGAGTTAAAAGAATTTTATTGTATTTCAATGAATTTTGAAAAGATTTTATAATTATTTTTTAACTCCAACCGCAGAGAATTTCAAATTATTTCAATAAATTAGATTAAATTGCAATAAGTTTTAATTAATTTCGTTGATGAATTTGGAAAAAAATTGTATTAAATTGTAAAAATTGTAAAATTGTATAAAATATATGGATTAAATCAAATTTCAAAAAAATTTCTATATATTTCAAGGAATTTCTTTTATTTTGGTATGGAATTTTATAGAAATTTAATCAATTTTAAACGAATTTCAAAAACAACATGAAATACCATGAATTTCAAATATTTGCAAACAATTTCATACAATTCTAATGTGAAGTTTAATAATTTCAATAAGCTTAAATCGTTTTCATTAAATATCTTTTGAAGTTAATGAATATTTCACCCGAGTTGAATTGAATTGAATTGAATTTCAGTTAATATTGTAAAGATTTTACATTTACTTTTTAACTTTAAGGATATCAATTAATTTCAAGGAATAATATTAAATTGTAACGAGTTTTAAATAATTTCATTGAAGTACTTGGACAAAATTGTATAAAATTCGGCAAATTTTAATGAATTTAAATAATTTTCAATAGATTTCTGTGTATTTCAATCAACTTCTTTTATTTCGGTATGGAATTTTATTGAACTTTAATCAATTTTAAACGAATTGCAACAACAACATTAAATACAATGAAGTTTAATAATTTCAATAAGCTTAAATCGTTTTCATTAAATATCTTTTGATGTTAATGAATATTAATTAGTAATTTCATTTGCATTTCTACGAATTTCATCCGAGTTGAATGAATTGTATTGAATTTCAGTGAATTTTGAAAAGATTTTATATCTATTTTTTAACTTTAAGTGCAAAGGATATCAATTTTTTTCAATAAATTAGATTAAATTGCAGTGAGTTTTAGTTAATTTCATTGACTTGAAATAAAGGCTCTAAATGAATTTCAACCATGTGAATTTAAATTACCTTCATCGTGACATTTATTAAATTTATCAATACAAAATTGGTAATCTAGTTCTCTTACCCTTGAAATATTTCGAAACACTTTTATAGTCCGGCCCCTCCGCCAACCTGAGAGGCGTGGAAATTTTGTGGTCGATAAATGGCATTGTCGGCTCCTCTACTAGTCTAATAATACTAGTCTAATAATTTCATAAAAATTCCAAAGAATTTTAAAGTAATCAAAAAATTTCGATGAATTTCATTGAACTTCAATTAACTGCTACTGTATACTGTATGGTTTAACGTAGTATTAGGAAGTGTAATTCACTGGCCTTCGTCATTTTCCCGGGAAATCGGAAAAAACTTTAGGTTTTTCGGGGATACCGAGAATACTCAGGAAATGTAAATATAAAGTATACCTCTAACTGAACATTACAGAATTGAGAACTAAGAGAGGCAATATTTCTTAAAATTTTTCAATTTCAATAGTCAAATTTGAAAGTGCTTTTATGAGCTTCAACAAATTTTATTAGATTTCAACAAATTTCTCCGCATCTCGAGAAATTTTAATAAATTTCAATGAGTCTTAATGAGCTTCAACAAATTACGAAGAATTTTAGTTAATTTCATTGACTTGAAATAAAGGCTCTAAATGAGCCTTTCAATCAAGTGAATTTAAATTACCTTCAGCGTGAATTTTATTAAATTTATCTATACAACATTACTAATCTAGTTCTCTTACCCTTGAAATATTTCGAAACACTTTTGTAGTCCGGTCCCTCTGCCGACCTGGAAGGCAGGGAAATCTTATGGTCGATAAATGGCATTGTAGGATCCTCTACGAATGTAGAATTCTGATCAGGATATATTAATTCCCAAGATGGCTGTCCTCTATCCTCAGTTTCCTCAATTTTATTTGATGCCGTACTCGTAGAGGAGATTTCAGTAAATACATTAGACGAACTTTCCATACTACTGGGTGTGGATGATGATGACGCAGTAGACTCGGTCGTTGATGATGTCATTGATTCAGTAGAAGATTCTATTGCAATGGGTTCAGCTGACATGGACTGACTTTCCATCATGATAGGTGTAGTTGAGGAAATATCTTGGGCATTTTGCCCTGATATGCCCAACAAAATTATAATACAAATAACTCTCAAGGATATCATTTGAATCGTTGATTGGTTATTACTCAAGAATGTTAATGCAATATTCCTTTTAATTTCTTATTGATTATTGCCTTATTGACTTTCGATTTTTACAACTTGTGCGCTCAACGTTCTTTTCGCAACTGTTCAAGTTTAAAGCTAATTCATGTTCTAAATTTTTCTTCATAAACTTGTTTGACTGCGATTTTTCACAAAATCAAATGTTGCAAATTTGTTTTATTTGCACTCAAAAATGTTGCAGGGTCATTACTGCATATGCAAGTGCAAGTGTTCGTTTCTAGTTTATATTCAATTTAATTATTCTTATTCTGCAATTCAAGCTAATCAGTAGTACGAGTATATTTATTCTGAAAGAATCGTACGAACTACGCATCTGTATTATCTGAATTAAAGTTCAATGTCTAAAGAACTTGAGTTATCTAAGACCAAATATGTTGGTCAATGTCAGTTCGGTTTAGCATAAGAATGCAAGTGAGCCAACTAGTTATGAGTTTAACTGTCATGGGTAATGGTGTAAAGTACGATAAGTGGTTTTCTTTAACGTGATTATGCTTATAAAACGAATTTGATTTTAATTGTTTGCAATATAAATTGTTAAAATAGAATGACCATTCCACTAGCCAATAAGGTTTGGGACTGGAGCAACCAAATATTTTTCCTAAGGTAATTTGGTGGGCTGACTTCGAAATTCTAATTGGTTTTTCTCTATCAAAGCAGGTTTTCAAGATACAAAAGAATAATTTTGCTGGTTTTTTGCATAAAAAGTAATTTGTTTATTAAAAAAAATCAATGAATTTTCAAAAGTGAATGGCGTTCTTTGAACGTCATTTGTAATTTATTGGTTCGGTTTCACGCATTAGAGTCCAGCAATAGTCTCCCATCATGCTTTTGTCCCAAAATCCTTGTTAAATTTCTTTCAATTTTCATTAAATCTTGGTGAGCCCCCCGTTCATCACTTACCACACCTAGGTTTTGTGGAAAAAAATCTAAATGCTTATGAAGAATGCATTTTTTTTCATTTTGAATGACATTCATGCACGTAATTCGTGATAATTTTTCAATAATTCATCAACAATTTGTCTGATTTTTTCACTCTTATTGTTGCCAAGAAAACTGTTCACGATGCTCTTGTAAGATTTCCGGGCTCCATATTCTATCTCCAATAAATATTGTGAAAACTTGTCATCGTTCAATAGCTTCCTGATCTGAGGACCAACAAATATGCCTTCATTTATTGTAGCATACGAAATTTTAGGAAAAACCGCTAACAAATATTTAAATGCTACACCATCTTTCTCCAGAGCCTCGACCAAGTTCTTAAAAAGGGCAAATTTTATGTGCAGTGGCGGAAGAAGAACATTATTTAGATCAATTAATGGTTTATTTGAAATGTTTTGTTCTTCTGATGAATACTCAGTTCCTTTCGGCCACTCTGTTCTGACGTCATAATGATATGTAACGCGACTATCCCATAGACAAAGAAAACAATAATATTTTGGTGAAACCTCTTTGCATACCAGTCAACAAACCAATGAGCTGAAACAGATTAATGTACATTAATTAATTACGATGGCCTATACTATTTATATAAAGAAATTTAAATCCCACAACTTAAGGTCATCACAGATCTTCCATTCATTATCGTTGTATTTGAGTAATGTCAAAATTTCAGTTATTGATTTGTAAGTTTCCTTAGCATTAAGATAATGAGCAATTGGTATGGATGGTTGTTTATTCCCACTATGCAAAAGAAGAGCCTTTAAACTGTACTTAGAGCCATTAATAAATAATCTCCATTCTGTTTTGTCACATGGCTAATTTATTTTTTGAAATAAACCATCAACATCAATACAGTATAGAATAGAGTGTTTTCCTTTTCAAAATATGCAGCCAATTTCAAGCTTCTATCTCTGTAGATTGTTACTTTTGTCCCAACTGCAAGATGTTTCCACTGCTACATGCGTGAAGCTAGTAATTCTGCGTCTTGTAAATCCCGAATTAGATCATTCACCTCAGCTTAAGACACTAAATGGCGTTCATCATCAGCCTGATACAAACTACCACTGCTGGTGGAAGATGTTTCGGACTCACTGCTCTTAGCACTGGGAATGTCTAGTAATGGATTACTTGGTGAACGTTGAACTGGTTTGGAAACCGATGGGATGTTCGCGAAAGTAATATTTGTTTCGATTTTTCATATTGAATTTAGTAACTTTTGTTAAACAGAAATCAAAAACGGTTTGGTGGTTACTTGAGTCTCTCCAAAGTATTGGAATTGAAAAATCTATATAGATCTTCTTGCCATTTGATTACTTGTATGAAACAGTTCTTTAACTATTGCAAAACATTGTCAGTGTCCACGGTTTGTTCAAGTTTCTGACAGCAAAACTAAAATAATAAATAATGGTTCTGATATTGCATATCCTTTTTTCCAGCCAAATATTCACCACACACAAAGCCAAAATAGCTTGAATCAGTAACATACGTTGTCCCTGATATGCTTAAACGTTACTATTATGAATATTTAGAATGAATGTGGGCTTCTGTCAAATTAATAATTGTGAAATTTTAGTGTCGGTATTGACAGTTTTGACAGTATTGCCAGCATGCAATAAAAACTAAACAAGACGTGATAGCCCACACCTTTATTCAGCGTACCCAGTTTTGTTAAAAAACCTGCTTCGTTTCTTCAGTCAATTTTTTTTCCAAATTTGTAGACCAGTATTCTTAGAGTGTCAGAAAACTTCCAAAAATTTTGAATTTTCTAATTAATTAAATAAAAATAGAATGATTGACCTGCTATGTCAAATTCATCAATAATGACCGAGACATTGGTCGCTATCAAAAAAGAGCTGGCTGTTCTAGGACTATGTTCTGAGAATTTGCTGGTGGGAAAGTCATTGTTTTTCTAGTATTGTCCTTATATTCAGCCATGAACAATGCAAAAATTAGCGCATTAAGGCATTGAATTTGTTTCCTATCGCCACATAATATAACGTAACATAACAATAAAATTTTTTTGTATTCATTTTTTTCTTTATTGCTTTCAATATTTATAGTTACAAAAGAATATTTTAAAAATTTAAACCAAAACAAATTAGTATAAGTTTGAAGCCTCAGCGTCTTGTAGACTTTATAGAGGCGAGTTAGCAATACTGCGAATATTACATTATTTGCAATATTTTGAGATGAAAGAGAAAAAAGAAAAAAAATATATATATATATCTGTGGTCACAACCCGTAACAGCCTAACTCAAGTTAGGACACAATTGAGTTATTAGCACCATCGTATTCAGCGTATCTAAATTTATTTGCTCTAAGTTTTTCATGTTTGTATCTCTTCTAGGAAGGCAATTAATCCTAAAAAACCTAATAGCTTAAGTTATTTTTCTAAATGACTGTTTTGGCATAACTGCCTAAGTCAATTTAGGATTACAACAAATATAAACATTATTTTTTCATCATTGCCTAAATCAACTTAAGTCGTTATGTTTATGAATTCTAATATAGGAATAACAACCTAACTCAACATGAGAGATCGAATCTGAAATATGTTGACATAGAATAATAATTTACGTCAATTTAGGCGCACTTAAAGTTTTTATTTAATCTGGAATAATAGCCTAACTCAACTTGAACTTTTTGACTTTCTTTCGTTCAACAATTCATAAGAGCCTAAGTGTCTTTTTCGATAATATCTTTTGACTGCGAGAATAAACAACTATTTTTTGTTAACAACTAAGTAAAGAAATTCGTTTCCTTGGAATCTGTAGCAAAGTTTTCCAAAAAACACCTTCTCCTGATTTTCAGTGAAGATTCAAAACTTTAAACTCCTGCACTGAAAATATTGAAAAGCAGACTTAGGCTGTTATGGGTTGTGACCACAGATATATATATATATATATATATCTAGAATGGAAGCTACTTCTCAATTCATTTTCTAAATCATGAGTTCTTCTACGTTGTGTAACAAATAAATTTTAAGCAAAGTTTCAAACGAAGAAATTCTCGTTTCAGCCTTTAAATAAGGAGGTAAATGATTAAATTCTTGACTTCCTGAAAATTGTATTCGTTGTTTCAACCAAACACCTTTTACGCTTAGATTGCTACTATTTCTTGTGTTAAAACTGTTTTGATTTCTGGTGAACTTTATACTATGATGGCCTATACTATGAACGCATTTAAAAACGTATAATAAAAGCTGCAGTTTATAAATTCAGCATATTGGCAAAATCGTCGGAAAAACATCTTTATATAAGGAAACAGTCGAAAATGTCACAGAAAGATTTGCCACTATTTTCAATGCCTTTGACTGAACCCTTTGCAAAGATTTTAATTCTCCACTTTTCCTATATCCGATAGGAAATAATAATATAGTAAATGGTGTCCCAACAGGAGTGCAGGATTTAAATTTTGAATAGAACACAGATATTTACAAAAATCGTGAAACTTTATTATATCGTAAAGTAGACAGAATGAGGTTATGCATGGAACAACATATTGGGCAGATGGCCGCCGCGGCGTTGCTGGCACTCACGCCATCCTTTAATGACATTTTCAAAATAAATGTACTGCTTGTCGGAGTCGTATTTCACTGTGCTCTTTATTAAAAATTGGGTAACTTTCCAATAATTATCTTTTAATATCAACATGAATTGGCAAGGGAAGTTCTACAGTTGAGCTATAAGGTGTCCCAACAAGAATGCAAGATTTAAATGACTGATGCAGCAATTGAATTGTTTCTCTGGCTGTATAACATGTGGCGCCGTCTTATTGAAACCACATGCCCTCCATATTCATTTCTTCAATTCTATGCACGAAAAAACTGGTTATCATTTCACGATACCGAACACCATTGACTGTTTGCGCTTGACATACCTCATTTTCATAAAAAAATGGTTCAATGATTCCTCCAGCCCAAAATGCACACCACACAGTGACACGTTGAGGATGCATTTGCTTCTCGTGAATCAATCGAGGATTTTCCTCACCCCAAATGCGAAAATCCTGCCTATTGACGAAGCCACCAAGATGGAAATGGGCCTCGTCACTGAAGATGATTTTATCGGCAAAATCAGCATTTTCATGTTGTCTCTCCAATACCCAATTAACGAACTCCCTTCGCTGTCCATGGTCAGCTGGCTTCAGTTCCTGAGTCAATTGAACTTTGTATGCATGAAGATGCAAATCTTTCGTCAAAATTCGTTGCATAGTGGATTTGGAGACACCAATTTGCTGAGCTCGGTGTTGAATTGAGGTGGATGGAGTTTGAGCGACATCATCACGTACAGCTGCGACATTTTCGGTCGATCGACCTGGTCGAAGGCGCGTTGTTGTCTTTACATCAGTAACAGACACAGTTTTGTCCATTAATCTCTTTACATTTGACTCTTTTGGAGCATTATTGTGACCCCAAAATGGCTCGCAATTTGCGAACTGTAGCCGCAAAACTTCCACCATTTTGATAAAACAATTTCACAATGAGAATGCGTTGTTCATTCGTGTAGCGCTCCATTTTTACTAACCTCGTACCTTCTACTGGCAAACAATAACAACTGTTCAAATGTCAAACAATGACACTTCGAATGGCGCCAAATTTAGATCTTGCATTCTTGTTTAGACGCCCTTTATAATCCTAAATAATAATAACTTGAAATATTAAGAGCCTTTCCTATTCATTATAATTTATTAAATGTTTAAAGAACGTTTTTGCTACGAATAATTGATTTATAAATATCCAATAAATTGTTATGAATAATGTGCTAAATATAAGGTGGCGCATAAGTAACGCTAAGATTTGATCAGTGAATACATTTTTTGTTTAAATCTTTTTTTTTCGTCTCTTTACAGAATTAACTAAATAATACTTGGGAAGTTTATGATGGAAAGGTTCAGCACAAAACAAAGAACCAAAGTTGTTCAATTTTACTTTGAAAATCAGCATTCGATTATTTAGATTATATCACAATTTCTTGTATGTTCGAAATGCTCTTAGCGCTGTAACAATTTATCGATTGATTCAACGCTTTGGGCAACGAGGGGCTGTATGTGATCTTCTGCGTGTTGGAAGACCTCGTGAGGTACGAAATGAAGTGGCCATTGCTCGAGTGCAAGCAAGTATTGAGGAAACGCTCGAAACTTCCACCAGGCGACGTTCTCAGCAGTTAGAGATGTCTAAGACGGTCTTTGCGAGGAATTTTACATACTCGTATGTTATATCCTTTCCCATATAAGATGCAATTGGTTCACGAGTTAAAACCAAATAAAGCACAAGAACGCATTCACTACAGTCGCCGTTAACGTTACTTATGAGCCACCCTTTATAAAAACGATAGCAATTGGCAGCATTTTGCAATTATTAAATAATGTATTTACAATAGGATTTTCTAAGACCAATATATGATATTAAATTGAAAATATTACAAATATTTTTAATACATAAACTTATCTTAGGGGGCGGCAAAAGTTGAAAATTTCTATATGAAAACTTTAAAAATGCCCCTCTGTACATTGACTCAAATTTTATAGTGGAATATAGAAAAGAATGGGATTTGGTTATCATGAATTCAGTTATGACTTTTCCAATTATTTTGGCCGCACCATCAATTGTACTTCCGTTTTCATCCATCTTAATCTTTGGCATTTGTTATCAAAAAATCAAATGGTAAATGAGAAAAGAAGTCATTGGAATATTTCAAAAGAATTGGCTCCCAGGTGGATGTAGTTGCTGTAATAATATTTCTATATACAGCTCGCCAATTTTGATTGATAATTTGCAAAAGGGCTTGGTCTGTAATAGACAAAAGCTAAATTGTTATTTCAAATGATACATGATAGTGTGGGGCATAAAAGTACTTAGGGATAGATCTGGCACCAAACCAGTGGCCGATATGCGCATGTCACCTAAGACAGGACGAATTTCAACTTTGGTTAGCTTCAAGTAGGTGTGTCCATCACGTTCATACAATTCAGCATAATGGTCGGATTTCGATTCAATGTCGACTGGAAAATTAAATAAATCATTTAACATTTCATATAAATAAAAGAACGACATTGAGTAACTTACACATCGTCACATTAAATACACCTTTCGAGGAGAACTTTGCTTGATTTATCAACACCTCAGCCTTGTACAGACCATCAATTTGTATTTTTGGAGCATGGAAATGTATCATTAATTTGACATTATTTCCCTGTCGCTCATAGTCGATGCTTTTTATAGTCGTATTTGAAATACCCGAAATGTATACCTTTCTTACCGCTGCCCGTCCACGTATGAAATCATTGGAAAACTGAACATTTAGTTTATCTTGCACTAAAGGATCGATGGGCGGTATGTTGAGTTCCGGCACACCTTTGATTGAACTCCGAAGCATTGTGTTGAAGGCATTTCGTATGCATTGATTGACATTCTTATCTTCCGGACAAGTGGGAATGTCTTGCGCTTAAATTGGTAGAAGAAATGGTATTAACTTTATATAAATCTATACGTTAAAATAAAAAGAAAATTTGATTTTTTAAATCTAGTGGACAGAGGTGGTGATAGATTGATAGAGACGATTGATATGATGGCAGGGTGAAAAGCGGGGAATCCTCTAAACAATTTGATACTTCTCTCGTTGTAGTTGTGGAATTTAAATGTTGGACTGTATTGCGAATTATCCAATAGCGATGGTCTTTAGCATTGCCAATTTCTGAGTTAGTTTCTACCGCAGAACTGAAAATTGGAACTTTGGATCATATAATTTCACAGTCATGTGAAATTATATGTAATCAAATTGATTGTGCAGAAATTACAAGTGGCGATAAATAAAATATGAGAATTAGAATTACTGCCAATTCAAAGGAGGTTTATTCAGGCAACGAGTTCTGCTTACCAGTTGAGATCTGATCACTTACAAGATTTTTTCTTATTACAAAACTTTCGAGAACAGCTAATTTCGCATGTTACAATTCAGAATTCAGTTACATTTAGTACACATTTTTTCACTTAATGGAGTTATGTAACCACTTCAGGGGCAAAAATTTAAGTTTATTCACAATAATATTCTTACAAAAGTACATTTTAAGTGTCCAAAAAGGTTAATTTTAATATGAATTTAATATTCAATTCAAACATGTCTATAATCTTAAAATTATGGCTAAAATATTTAAGTTTAGACATCTAGAAACCGCCTATTCTTTAAAGACATGGTTATGGTTTTATTTGTTTATATCCACTATATTGATTTCACCGCTCCAAATCTAATAACTAAAAATATATACCTGCGAGTTGATCATTTGAAAAGTCCGCATAAAGGCAATATCAAAATTAATTTTGCAGTTCAAGTGAGCTTTGCGATTTTCACAACGAAAAAATATAAAGAAAAAAGAATTTATGAAAGATATCCTTTGTATTGCAAATGGAATTTCGTGTGGTGAATTGATGAAAATGTTGCAAAAGGTAAAAGATTTTCCTCGCTCTTCTTCTCAACTTAAATTAATGTCGACAAAGTGAAAGAAATGGCGATTGAAAATTATCAATCATTTGAATGTACGAGAATGTTGCAGAAGGTAAAAGATTTTCCTCGCTCTGATCGACCATCATCGTCTTAACTTAAGTTAATGTCGACAAAATGAAATAAATGACGATTGAAAATTACCAATCATTTAAATGTACGAAAATGTTGCAGAAGGTAAAAGATTTTCCTCGCTCTGGTCGACCATCATCGCCTTAACTTAAGTTAATGTCGACAAAATGAAATAAATTGCGATTGAAAATTATCAATTATTTAAATGTACGAAAATATTCCAAAAGGTAAAAGATTTTCCCCGCTTCAGTCGACCATCATCGTCTCAACTGAAGTTAATGTGGATAAAGTGAAAGAAATGGTAATAAAAATTATCAATCATTTAAATGTACGAAAATGTTGCAGAAGCTAAAAGATTTTTCTCGCTCTGGTCGACCATCATCGTCTCAACTGAAGTTAATGTGGATAAAGTGAAAGAAATGGTAATAAAAATTATCAACCATTTAAATGAAATGAAAATGTTGCAGAAGGTAGAAAATTTTCCTCGCTGTAGTCGAACATCATCATCTCAATCGAAGTTAGTATCGATAAAATGAAATAATGTTGATTGAAAATTATCAACCGTCTACGTTTGAGAGGGAAGACTATCAACTTTTTATATTACGACTCGATTTGCATCATTTTACATGTTTGCTTGGATATTTACGATATTGTCGTGCAAATAATTTTGAAAAACGTGCATTTTCTTAAAAAATTCAGTCACGTAAAAATCGCTGACGATATGCTAGAATGTGTCAATTCCGACTCCATATTTTTAAAACGCATTATAACTGGAGACAGTCTACGAGTTTCGGAATAGAGTCTTCCTACTGAACCGAAACTAAAAAAATATGAGTGCGGTTCAAAAATTAGTAGACATAACAAAGAAGACACAACATAATCTATTTTTAGCTCGATACACTTTTTCCAGCTATATTTAGTAGGTTCTATAATTCTATAGTAAAAATTGTCCAACAACATAAAATAGCCAGTAAAATAAAAATTGACTCTTCATCGTTAACAAATCTTTTACCACCCAGCCAATTTTTTCAAATTTGGAAATAGAAAATAGTCCGAGGGAGTTGAATCTGGAAAATAAGGTGCGTGATGAAGCAATTAGAACTTCAATTTATTAATTTTGTAATAGGGGATGGGTGTTTGAACTGGAGCATTGTTTTCTTTTTCTTCAAATTCCTTTTTTTACCTCTTTGCACAATTTAATCACCTGAACGCAGTAATAATTTGGCATGATATTTGCCGTTGATCCTTTTCCTTTCTGAAAATAATTAATAAAAACAATTCCATGCGCATCCCAGACGCCATGACGTTGCCAGATGGAACCTTCTTCGCCTTCTTTGGTCACGACTCTCCCATTCCAGTCCACTAATTTAGCTACTCCTTTGTTTCAGGTGTGCAGTGGTTGACTCATGTCTCATCCATAGTTATAAATTCAAGTAGAAATTTGTCTTTATTGCGATGAAATATCGCCAAACATTCTACTCTTCACGCCACTGTTTTTACTCTATTGAAAACAAGCGCGGCACCCGTTTTGCGCACAGCTTTTTCATCTTCAAATCTTCGGTCAATATACGATGTGTTCCATTTTTTGAAATGCTTATCATTTCAGCTAGTTCATGCACCTCCACTCGACGATCATCCAATACCATTTTGTGGATTTTCTTAATCGTTTCTGGTTTGGACATTTCAATTGGTCGACTACTACGGTGTTGTTTGTCTTGGCAGCTCGTACGGCCTCGCTTAAACTCTGCTAACCAATATTTTCTGCCTGTCTGTTTTTTACTGTGCGCATGGGAGTATTTTTATTGATTATCTTCAGAAAAGAAAAACAAAAAACCATCAGCGGCGAATATTATGCTAATTTATTACAGCGTTTAGGCGATGAATGAATAAATTACGAAAAAATGACACATTTGGCGAAAAAAAAGTTTTGTTTCATCAAAACAATGCTCCAATTCAAATACACATCCACTATTGCCATATACAAAATTAATAAATTAAAGATCGATCGATTGATTCATCACCCACCTTATTCACCAGATTTAGCTTCCTCGGACTATTTTATATTTCCTAAATTGAAAAAATGGCTCGGTGGCAAGAAATTTGCCATGAATGAAGAGTTAGAGCCTGCCGCGGTGAAGTAGATGGTTTTTTTTTAAGGAAATTGACAATTCTTACTATAGACTGGAAAAGTGTATCGATCTAAAAGGAGATTATGTTGAAAAATAAACAAAAATTTTCCCAACTTCTTTGTGTCTTTTTTGTTATGTCGACTAATTTTAGGGCCGGGCTCATAACGTAGCAAATAATTGTCACAGTTATCTTTCTTATTTGAATAACTTATGGATTTGATTTGATTTAAACTTATTGCTATCAAAAAAGTTTTATCTACAGACGGTTTTATCTATTATAACAAATTAATTTCTCATACAGATCAAAATTTCAGAAAATATTGTTTGTGTTGTTCGCTCATTATAAACGTTACTGGTTACTAAACAGATTTTTTTTTAGCTCTGGCATCATCAACTTTGAGCAAAGATACTCGAACTATACACTTGCTTTACCATCAAAACGAAAGACTTAAGACCCAAACCCGTTTGTGATTTTGTAATTCGTTTTACGTCTCACCCTGCGTGCTCTAATTTCTAATCATTTCAGGTAGAATTTACGTCATTGCTTCACATTTTCAATAATTTGTTTTAGCATTTTTTAGATTTTAAATTTCGATAGTTTTACCAACGGCGATTAATTTGTTTTTTTGTTTTGTAAATTGCAAATGATTAAATAATTATTACTTTGTTTTTCTTTCTTAACAATACTCACGTAATTGTGTTACTTGCATGAGTTCTGGTGCTGGTTTCGGTAATGCCACAACCATTTGTGTGGTCAATATAGATGCGATGCAAATCCAAAGTTTTACCAACATGATCGCTTTTTATACGCAACTTCCTTTAAAGTATTGATGTTTTTTTTATTTTTTCTTATATTATTGTTATTACGATTTGTCCGTTCGTTATAAAGAACGTGCTTTATGTTTCAAGTCACTTTTACATCTGATTTTACGCTTACATATTAGCTTTACATTAACAATAACAAAGGCCGTCCAGTACAATATTTTTGTAGTTATTTTGCAGTTGTTGAATTCTGTTGGTGTAGCCAAATCATGAATGTATGAATATGGACTGGTTCGATGTAAAACTTCAATACCAGGGACTACGTATAGTGGTTGTAGAAAACCAGCACAGTAGAAATGGTGCGCGTTTCATCGGACGCTGTAATGAAGTCGGTCAAGGTCGCCTACAAAATACCTATAAAGTGCTTCTTACTAGATTTAATTGTACTGTCTAACATTTTCCAGGGAAAAAGAAGGCTACTAAGAAAACTTTGCGTATAGAAAGTGGCTCTAAAGTCATGTTATGATAGATGACTGTTGACAGAAGGCAGATAACAGCTATATTATATTGAGGGCTATATCAAAATATGGACTATATCTGTCAATATTTGCATATAGCCCAAAATACGAATAGACTAACCAAGCTTGCTTTTTTTATTTTACTTTATTTTTTTTTATTTTATTTTTATTTTTTCTTTTATTTTACTTTTTTTTACAGACTTCCAATTGGAATTTTATGTACAGGGTGTCCGTTGGGAAAATATACTACTTTGTTTGTTTATAATTTTTTATGAAATGAAAGAGAATGAATCATATATTGATAAATGTTTTATTTAATGTCCAACACCATGTAGGCCAATCAACATCACCATTTCTTGAAATGACTTATTGTGGAAAAAGGTCTCGCTGTAATTCCATTGAAATCCTGGTTGTATGCGATGTGACACCGTCTTGTTGATATCACATGTTAATCAAGCCCAAAGCATGTAGTTGTGGCGTTAAAAACTTTTCAATAACATCACGATATCGCTCCCCATTAACAGTTATCGTTACGCCGTTTTCAGTTTCAAAGAAGTGAAATCCAATGATTCCTCCTGACCAAATTGCACACCAGACTGTCACTTTTAATGGATGCAAAGGTGACTGATGAATAATTTGAGGGTTTTTCATTGCCCAGAACTGACTATTCTGTTTATTCACATATTCACTCAAATGAAAATGTGCCTCGTCCTCGTCACTCATTATGATTTTTTCATGAAAATCGGGGTTGTCATGGATGAACTGTAACATTCTATTGGCATATGTACGGCGGCGTAAATGGTCTTATGGAAGAAGCTCTTGTGTCAACTGAATCTTAAATGGAACAAATGCAAATCCTTGTGCAAAATTGTGGCCAAAGTTGTTTTTTGAAGACCAAGCTCCTGAGCACGACGTCGAATTGAGATTGATGGATTGTTTTGAACACTTTCTTGAGCAGCAGTAATGTTTTCAGTCGATCTTGCAGTACGTTGTGGTCCATGCTTTGCCCTATCAGCTACGGACCCTCTTCGAATCATTCACTACACGATAAATAGTACGTCTTGTTGTCACATTGTTTCTCCCAAAAATTTCACGTAACTTTCTCATCGTCACAGTTGGTTTATCGAGTATTTTTCTATAATAAATTTGCCACGTCTCTACTTCACGACTGCTAAATATGAACTGTCGAGACTAGTTTTTACCAAAATGGGGGCAAAACAAAGTAGTATACCTTCCTGACGGACACCCTGTACAATTTGATAACAAATTCTAATGAGACGTTTGTAGAACCGATAAAGGCAATCTTTGCCGGTCTATCTGAGTTTGGGCTATATCAAAGTTAGGACAAATACAGCCCATTTCGTTTGCTGTTGACTCGTAATTCTGCTAAAACTGTGTACACAACATTCATTTAATTAATTCCGATCACAGCTGTGCCGTCAAGAATCGATCATAATTGGCTAAGATTATCCATTTGTATGGGTCTTTACTAAAACGTAGATATCTTTCATTTTCAATAAGGTTCATCTTTAGTCCTGTCAAAATATACAGGACAACTTTTGTTGCCATCGGTTCATTACTGATGTCTGTGTATGAACATAGACAAACAGACAGACAGATAGACCGACATTGTGAGATTTACTGTCTGAGCAAAATTTTATATAAAGAAAAGAAGGGTTAATACCATTTAGAGGGGGTATAGAAAAATTATCTGAATGCACTTTTTTAAATTGATTTACCCGACAAATTTGGGATTCTATTTTTTAAGGTGGAATTTAAAATCTCTTCTGAATCGAACATTAACGTATCGAGCAAATTTTCTCTATTAAAGAGGCATTCTTTGCGGTGATAAGCTTATTTTATATAGAATTTTTTCACTAATATTCAGAATCAGAATTATACCACACCAAGCTACCATTTCCATACTGTGCCAAATTTTGTCCTCTTCTTTCTGTTTAAGAAAAGTTACCCATTCAGTGGTTCCAAAACCGCCGGTCTGGTAAGGCCGCCAGCTGTTAAATATCTGTCATCAGAAGTGTTATTTATTTAGTGAAAAGTTTGCCATTCACAAATATGCACCGTTTAATAAGCAAGGAAGGAGGCGCAAGAATAGTTAAAACTCACTACAAAAGTGGTGATTCAAACGTGTACGCTTTTCGTGCATTAAGGGATGATTATGGTCGTTATAGTCGATATACTGTGCAAGGAATTGACAATATTATATAGGAATTTGAAGAGACTGTTAATAATAAACAGAACTCAATAACAACTGCAAATTCCACTCCCAAGCTACCCCTCAATAGAATATAGCATAAAAAATACAGGAGACATTTCAAATTTCATAAAAATCCTATAAAAAGAAAAAACTTTGAAAATCTGCGCAGAAATATCAAATTCTCCAGCGTAAAAACCACTTTTGATACCTGCTTACATGAACATCCAAAGTATTGGCTTATTTCGATTATATCAGTTCACTTATTGCAGCACAAGTAGAATATAGAGAATTTTATTTAAATGACTGTGAATTTTATACGTGCTTGAAGCCCTGCCAATAAGTTAACGAGATGGAATGCGGATGCAGGGCTACTATGAATGCCATTTCTACAAGATATTATTTCCGTATACTAAAGTAGCAGAAAGCAATAAATGCTAGCCAGTAAACATCATTTCCAATGGATTATTATATCATTATTTAAAACGCTTTGAACTTGGCATCCATCACTCTTGTCGACTGCTGATAAATGAGGAACGCTTTTAATCTTTGCGCGGCATTCTTGCGCAGAAGTCATACTAATCTTCTTAGCATCACCTCAATTTCAACAACAGAATGTTAAAATTATGAAATATTGAAACATTGATGTATTGAAATATACTAGACTGTACGTTTAGAGAAAGCTCGAAGCCCGAAAATTTTACCAAAAGATAAGAAGTACAGGGTCTGGAACAGGGCTCCCGTCCTGTAAGGATAGCGAGGGAAATCTGATCACAGATACGCAAAATGTGCCGCAACTATGGAGAGCTCTTAGTTCCGGATAGCAGCACAAGTGAGAAAATCACCCCAATTATCGACGATGGCATAAATTGCGCAGCTCCGAGCCGAAAAGAGATAAAAACAGCAGTATTGCGGCTTAAGAACAAAAAAGCTGCTGGCGTTGATGGTCTGCCAGCAGACCTGTTTAAAACTGGTAGCGATGAGCTGATAAATAGCCTACATCAGATCCTAAATACTTCTTGGCTCGAGGAAAACATGCCCGATGATTGGAATTTGAGTGTATTGTGTCCTGTGTTTAAAAAGTGTTTGTAAAAATTATCGCGGTATCAGTCTTTTACCCATTTCCTATAAAGCCCTATCGAGTGTGATACGTGACAGACTAAAGCCGTTTCTAACTGACTTGATTAGACCTTATCAGTGTGGACCAGACCAACTGACCAGATATTCACACTACGACAAATTCTGGAGAAGACTCAAGAAAAACAGACCGACAGGTACCATCTTTTCGTCGGTTAGAATGCTACCTTCAATAGCCCGATACGGCAAAAACTGCATGAGACCATGTCCGAGTTTAGAATTCCTGCGAAGCTTATACGTCTTTAGAGGATGGCGCTGACTGACACGAAGTCTTCAGTAAATATTTACAAAGATCTAAGCGAGCCTTTTTACACCAAACGAGGATTTAGAAAGGGCGACAATCTATCGCGCAACCTCTTCAACATACTGTTGGAGATGATTGTGAGGAAAGCTGCAGTTAACACGACTGGTAACATCTTTAATAAAAGCCATATGCTATTCGCAAATGCAGATGACACAGACATTATTGGCAGAAAACTCCGAAATGTTACTGCAGCTTTCTCAAGCATCGAGAAGGAAGCATCGAAAATGGGTCTGGTGGTAAACGAGGACAAAACAAAGTTATTGGTTTCAACGAACAAAGAGTCTACTCGTTTGGGACGCTGTATGAACGTTGACAACTGTAATTTTGAAGTGATGGAAGATCTCATCTACCTCGGTTCCCCTGTAAACAAATAATGTCAGCATGGAGATAAAGAGGAGAGTATTGCTTGCTAGCAGATATTACTATGGGCTAAGCAAGCGATTCAATGATGAAGCCCTCTCTCGACAAACAAAAGTCCGCCTGTACCAGACGTTGGTTCTACCTGTATTGTTATATCGCGCAGAATCCTGGGTTATGACGCAAATGGATGAATCAAGTACTGGCTGTTTTCGAGAGGAAAATACTTCGGAAAATATATGGACCCATCATCGTAGACGGAGAGTATCGGCGAACAACGAACTCGATGGACGGCGCAGAAGAGGGCGACCAAAACTCCGTTGGAAGGACCAGGTTTTTGAAATACTGTCGAAGTTTGGTGTGACGAATTGGAGGAGAAGCGCAGAAGATCGAAGCGCTTGAAATTATTTTCTACGGGTGGCGTATAATAGATAAGGATGTCTATTCCAGTAAGAAGAAGAAGTGCGTTTAGAGATGTTCACAAAATGATCGAGTCACGAAAAGAAATTCCTAGAACGAAAATGCCTTGTTAGAAATGTTAAGTAAAAATAATTCTCTTTCGTCCAAAATTAGACAAATTTACGCCAAAATTTTATTTTCATAAAAACATCTGATAACCTTTGTTGAACATAATTATTCAGTTGCTAACTCTTCCACTTTATTGACATAAATTGTAATTATTTAATACCCTCTAATAACAAATTCATTGGTATCCTTGAAAAGATTGCATTCGTTTGCTTGAGAATAATGGGTTCCATAGTTGAATGAATTGCAGGCAGGACAGACATAGAAAAAGAACGCCAGTTGTTATTAAGGACCTCTAAGAGGGCATCATCTGCAATACAATGATAGAAGAATTAATTAAGATCTATAGGCAAATATGATGTACATATATAGGGTACTTAGAGCTGGTTCTGGTGCCAATCCTGTAGCTGAAATATGCATATCTCCCAGGGAAGGTTGGAAATCAGCTGCAGTCACATTTGCAAAAATTTGATTATTTTGTTCATACAATTCGGCAGATCGTGATGCATTAGAATCAACATCAGCTAGGGAGATAGACACCATTATTACAAACAATTTTTCATCATCTTATGTGGAAGTATCTTATCAGATACTAACTCATTGTTATGTTAAAATCTCCATTTGAAGACAATTTAGCATTATTGATAAAAATTTCAGCCCTATAATCAGCTTTCAGTTCAAGTTTTGGACTGTGCATTTGGACATTCATTTTGATGTCTTTGCCATTTCTTTTGTAATCCACTTTCTCGATTGTGCTATTTGAGAGTCCATAGATTTTTATATGACGCACTATGGCCTTTCCACGTATGATGTCATTGGAAAATTCTAGTTTTATTTTTTCCACAACAAAAGGATCGCTAGACGGTATGTTAAGTTCTGGAATTCCATTTTTACTTCTCTTTAACATTATGTTGAAGGCATCACGTAAACATTCTTCAATGGTAGTGGGATCGTCCTGACAAGTGGGAATACCATGGGCTATAACGAATATTGTAGGTATTAAATGATAGCTGAAGCAAGCATTTTTAAGCATTGAATCAATTTTTTTCAAAACATTTTGAAGAAGCTAAACAACTATGCTGTTTCAGCATACCCATAAACTTCACTCACGTAATTTTTTAATTGGCATTTGTTCTATTGCTGTGGCGCAATAAATGTAAAGGCTGGCAACTGTTGCAATAATGGAAAATTGTATCAACATTTTTTTTCCGTACAAACCGAATACTCACTGATTAGAACAGTTCTGATCAACGACTGAAACGCATTTAAAGTTCAAGCTTACTGAAATTACAATTAAATGTATAAACTTGTTTTATGAAAACGTCAGTTTGCTGCAGTTATCAAGTAGTTTCAAAGCGACAATTTAATTGTATCGTAAACTCGTAAATG
>JAHXMU010026203.1:28658-47828 GCA_019455685.1 Philornis downsi
TTCCGATAGATTCTGCTTTAACTTTTGTATTGGCACAAAGCTAAGGGGGTTAGCAATTACGTATTAAACCGATTACTCTCTACCAAATTATTTCCAAGGCCTACAAGACGAGATAATGCATAAAACTTTTGGCCATTTCAACCCTCTAATTAAAATTTATAAAGGAAAGATTGGATTTAGGTATATTGGCCAACTCACATAGAGGTGTCAGAAAAGGCGGAATAATATCGATTATATACAGGGTGCCCATCGGGAAGGTACACTATTTTGTTTTGCCACCACATTAGTCTTAACAGTTCATAATTGGCAGTCGTAAAGTAGAAACATGGCAAGTTTATTATGAAAAAATATTCGATAAACCAACGTAGTTTAATCGTTAAAACGTTTTATGAAAATCAATCATCGATTACTGTGACGATGAGAAAGTTACTTGAAATTTTTGGGAGAAACAACGTGTCAACAAGACGCACTATTTATCGTGTAGTGAATGATTTCAAAGAAAGAGGGTCTGTAGCTGATAGGGCCAAGCATGGACCACAACATACTACAAGATCGGCTGAAAACATTACTGCTGCTCAAGAAAGTGTTCAAAACAATCCATCAACCTCAATTCGATGCCGTGCTCAGGAACTTAGTCTTCAAAGAACAACTTTGGCCAAAATTTTGCACAAGGATATGCATTTGTTTCCATTTAAGATTCCGTTGACACAAGAACTTCTTCCACAAGGCCACCGTACATATATAGGATGTTACAGCTCGCTCATGACAATCCCGATTTTCATGAAAAAATCATAATGAGTGACGAGGAACATTTTCATTTGAATGGATATGTGAATAAACAGAGTAGTCGGTTCTGGGCATAGAAAAACCCTCAAATTATTCATCACTCAACTTTGCATCCATTAAAAGTGACAATCTGGTGTGCAATTTGGTCATGAGGAATCATTGGACCTCACTTCTTTGAAACTGAAAACGGCGTAACGATAACTGTCAATGGAGAGCGATATCGTGATACGATTGAAAAGTTTTTAACGCTACAACTATATGCTTTGGGCTTGATTAACATGTGATATCAACAAGATGGTGCCACATCGCATACAGCCAGGATTACAATGGAATTACTGCGAAACCTCTTTCCACAACAAGTTATTTCAAGAAATGGCGGTGCTGATTGGCCTCCACGGTCGCCTGATTTGACTGCTCCGGACTTCTTTTTGTGGGGATATATGAAAAGCAGGGTTTATGCAAACATACCAGAAACGCTTCAGCAACTCAAACAAAATATTCGTGATGAAATTAATGAAATACCGCGTGATATGTGTGAGAATGTAATGAAAAATGTGCTCAAAAGGGCTCCCATTTGTAAGGCTAACTGAGGCGGACATTTATCTGATATTGTATTCCATACACAATTGCCGACATTAAATAAAACATTTATCAATATAAGATCCAATCTCTTTCATTTAATCAAAAATTATAAACAAACAAAATAGTATACATTCCCGACATGCACCCTGTATTTCTGTAAATTTTATACTTCATTTAAAACAGTAATTTTTCTTTTAATTTCTATGCTTTAATAATTATTTACTACAACAAATACAAAACATTTACATATATTTATATCAATATACGCGTATACATAATTATCATTAGTCCCTTTGCGTCCTTTGGTTATCTATCAATTTTTGGTTAACAGCAAATCGAATGGCAAGTGAGAGAAGAATTCATTGGCATTCTTAAGGAAGAGGGGTTCCCAGGTTGAACGAGTCTCGGGAACAACAGACTTATAGACCTGACGCCAATTCTGATTGGCAAATTCCAACATGGCATCGTCTAAATGAGGAAGACATACAAAATTTGCAAAAATAATAAAAATTTCTACAGTATTTATATGTAGATCAATTACGTACTTAAGATTGGATCTGGCACTAAGCCTGTGGCATGTATATGCATATCGCCAAGCGTGGGATCGATATTAAAGGACGTAATACGCATATAGGTGTGACCATCACGTTCGTACAGCTCGGCTTCAATTTCCGTTTTGGTATTAACTTTAGCTAAAATAAAATCGATATCGAATCGAAGTAGTTTCTTTTCTCTTCCATTACCCACTACTACTTACTCATGGTGACATTGAACACTCCCTTGGAGGACATTTTGGCGTTGTTTATCAGCACCTCGGCTTTGTATTGGCCATCCATTGTAATTTTTGGAGTGCGAGTGTAGACAATCAATTTTATATCTTTCCCCTGCCTTTGAAATTCTATCTTGTCCACAATGGTGTCGGCCATGCCTACAACTTTGACGTTGCGCATGGCTACCTTGCCCCGCACAAAATTATTTTGAAACTGAAGACTCATTTTTTCTTGCAGGAGTGGATCAATGGGAGGTATGTTGAGTTCGGGCACACCAGTGCGGCTGCGTTCCACCATCTGTTGAACGGCTGTGCGGATGCATTCATTGAGATTATCATTTTCTTGGCAGGTTGGAGTGCCATCGGCTGGAAAGAGAATAAAAATGCAAAAAAATAAGGAATTAATGAAATGCAAGTGAAAGACTTAAGTCAAAAACTCGGTTTTTTAATCAGTTGTGCGGCGCAATATCTAGATAATATGGCGGATGGGATAAGACTTGCAATTTCAGCGTTTCGAGGTAGGTTTTAACGGGTTTGCCCACGTAAGACCGAGCGTCATCTTGCTAAAGAATGACTTTTTCGTGTCTCTTCGCCTATTGTGAACGTTTCTCGCATCCAATCGCATTGATTGAAATCTATACCGATCCCCAGTGATGGTTTCGCTTGGTTTTAACATCTTCATCAAGTATAGAGTATAACCTTCGCAGCACAGCCTTCGCATGGAATATTCGGCCAAGGCGACGACATAGTGGAATGACCGGGTAGACCCATGAATTTTCTTTCCTTGGATTGCTGTAATGAATCCATTTTCCATCACCCATTACAAGACAATGAGAGGGAGAGAGAGTTTTGTATTCCTGCAAAGTTTACTTGTCTTTGTAGGATGAGACTGACTGACAACAAATCTTCAATAAACATTGGCAAAAGGTTTGGCAAGTCACAAAACGATTTTGACTTAGACACTGTATCGTACGACCTCTTCAACATTCGGCTGGAGATGATTTGTAAAGAAAGTTACAGTAAATACAACTGAAACCATACGAGTATTCAAAAATTATCATACATTTTTTGCGTACGCAAATGATATGGACATAATTGGCCCGAAACTACAATATATTACTGCAACCTTCTCGAACATTGAAAATAAATCAGCAAAAATATGCGATGAGTGAGAGCAAAACCTAAGTTTTTCTTTAGGCGGACATAGCATCTTTTCGTGTGAAATACTGAGAGAACATTGATTATTATAACTTTAGAGCAGTGAGTGAAACTTAAGATGTTAGTCAAGAAATTAAAGGCACAGCATTGCTTGCAAACAGATGGTACTGTGGCCTTAGCAAGTGATTTAATGACGCAGAATCCCGATTTATGACGCAGACGGATGTATCTTTTTCAAGAGCCTACAAGAAGGACGGAGGGTGCCGGTGTCATATGAATCATAAATTGTTTGCCGATATTGAAATGGCCATCAAAATACAGCGATCGCGTTGGTAGGGTCATGTTGTGCGGAGCAACTCAAACGCTCCAGCATGAAAAGTCTTCGATAATGAGATCGCAGGGAGGCACTGAAGAGGACAATCAAATCTCTTTTGGAAGGACCAATCTTTTGAAATATTATCAAAAGAATATAGACGGTAAGTATGTATCTTCTACTACTTATGCCCTTAGCAAACGATTTAAAGACACAGAATCCTGATTTATGACGCAGACGGATGTATCAGTTCCAAGAGCCTTTAACTATGTATATATGTAGGTATATATCGGAGAGATATATGGACTCACCATTTTCGACAAGGCTGCCGGCATTGTATGAATCATTACCTATATGAACTGTGTTGATCGATATCGACATGGCTATCAAAATACAGCGATCGCATTGGCAGGGTCATGTTATGCGGAGCAACTGACACGCATGAAAAGTCGCCGATAATGTAATCGTTGGAAGGCATAGAAGAGGACAATCAAATGCTTTTTGGAAGGACCAGCCTTTTTTTCAAATCTCTTTTGGAAGCACCAGGCATTTGAAATATTATCAATAGAATATAGACGGTAAGTATGTATCTTCTACTACTTATAACCTTAGCAAACGATTTAAATACGCAGAATCCTGATTTATGACGCAGACGGATGTGTCAGTTCCTGGAGCCTTCGAACCATATATTTGGGAGATATATGGACCCACCATTGCCGAGGAGGCTGCCGGCGTTGTACGAATCATAAACTATGTAAACTGTGTTTATCGATATCGACATTGCCATCAAAATACTTGCATGGACTCATCATCGTCGACGGACGGGGTCGGCATTGTACGAATCATGAACTGCATGAACTGTGTTTATCAATATCGATATGACCATCAAAATACAGTGATCGTGTTGGTAGGACTGTGTGGAGGAACTCAAATGCTCCAGCTTGAACATTTTCCAATAACGAAATCGCTGGGAGGCATAGAAGAGGACAATCAGAGGTCTTTTGGAAGGACCAGACTTTTTAAAAACCTTCAAAACTTAGTTTTATCAATTAGGAAAGGAGCGGGGAAAGTAGATATATAAGTACGTGTGCTTAATTACTTATTTTTGCGCCCTCTTACTTCAGATTGAACACAAACTTTTAAGAAAAATCCTTCTTTCAACAGTAGGAAATAAGTTGCACCAGACGCTAATTTTATATATCGTGCAATATTGCTTAGAATTATAGGAGTTTTCGAGAATAAACAGACTATCATAAATATAATGCTATCAACGTAAACGACGAGTTTAGACTGCATAATAAAGGTATGCTACATAAGCTATATAAGGTGATCGGCTTGGCTATGGGTACGTAGCATGTGATGTTAAGAGAATAAGGAAATCAAAAACAAAATAAAAAAATGTAATGGTAAAAAGAACCACTACAATTAGCTCCAGAAGTGGTACAGGACAGATAGAAAAAGGCTTCAAATAAGTGGTCATCAAACTCCGCCATTTAAGCCTGCTAATAATGAAAAACCCGACTTATCGGGTTTCTATAAACCCGGGTTTATGTAAACCATAATAAAAAATAGTCAAAAATAGTAAAAATAGTTTCAAGGGTTCATATTGTGTTTAACTTGTTTACTTTGATCAGATCCAAAATTTGCAACCTTTATAATGTAATATAAATTCTCATGTTAAGATGAATCTTCGAAACTAAACATAGATCAGCACTCAACTTATCGGACTCCGCAAAGTGTGATCAAAAAATAACCGTTATTTTACATTTTTTTGGTATCGTCAACAGCTCCTGTTTCGATTTTTCTTTCATCTCCTCAATCGTAGCAAAACGCTTTCCTTTCATCGGTGTCGTCAGTTTTGGGAAGAGGAAAAAGTCAGCGGGGGCTAAGTCCGGTGAATATGGTGATTAAAACATGACTGCGGTTTTGTTTTCGTCCAAAAACTCAAGCACAAGCATCGATGTGTGAGCTGATGTGTTATCATGGTGCAAAATCCATGATCGGGTTTTCCACAATTCTGTGCGTTTCTGACGAATTGCTTCGCCCAAACAGCGCATAACTTCAATGTAGTATTCCTTATTGACCGTACAACCTTGTGGCAAGAATTCATGATGCTCTGCGCCTTTGCAATCGAAGATAACAGTAAGCACCACCTTCACATTTGACCGAATTTGACATGCATTTTTCGGTCCAACACGAGCATCGTCACCACAATTGAACTTGTGTTCTGCTCATAGTAGACTCGCCAAACGACACAATGCACATTTAATTTCAATTTTTACACAAAACGTAATACAGTTTCTTTGATCCATTTTTTCGAATAGTAAAAAATTGAAGAGCACACCAAAACACGACTAACCTTTTTATCTGTCAAAAACAAACTGACAATCCAAAATGACTGATATTGTCCACATATATAACAGACGTGTGTGTCAACATATACTGAAAATAATGCAAAAATCGAACATACGTAACTCACGGAATTTAAAAAAAAAAAACAGTTTTTTATCACACCTCGTATCTCTTAGAACACTTCTACTGAAAAATCAGTGGCGCAGACAGAATCTGATTAAACATATCAGTGGTATTCATTTAAAACCATTCAGTGTGAAGTGGTTAACTATCTCGAATTGCAGTCTAACAGCCATTTATTGCATTTAATTATTGCCATTAGACTTTGATTTAAATAAGCAGCATCACTTACAAGTTTCACAGTTTGTAAGTGTTTAATTAGTATTTGCTCATTAATTTTTATGGCCTGACTAAGCCGTTTCCTATGGGTACAAAAGATCAATAGACGACAATTAACAACATTTCCTTGACTTGAGCGTCGTTGTAGCATATTCAAGTATGTGTCTTAAGTCTTTTGTTTTGCTACATCCACATGAGGAAAGAAATTGCGTGCTTAGTGTAACGCCACGTCGTCACAAATTACAAATGCTTGCAAAGCACGCACTCAACTCACGTTTTTCAGTTTCGCCTAAAATTGAGGGTGTAGAATGAATAATAATAATAATAAAATTCATACTAAGTATTACTTGCACTTTTGTTAATACAGTGATGTTTGTGCATTAATTTATTCATTTCCCAATACTTTTATTGTGGTGGGCAAATGACAGAACAATAAATGTTATAAGTTAAATAAATACATTCAATTTGTTAACATGAACTTGACAGTGAATTTTATTTCAAATGCTTTATAAACATGTCCAGGTTTATTTGAAATTACTTAGTGGTGTGAAATGATGAGACAATCCAATTTAAGAAAAGAAAAGAACCCTTTCGAATATATGAGAAAAAGTTGCTATTATAAGCAGTGGAACAAATCTTCAATTCCATTCCTGAGACTAATTGCCGAAAATGTCAAGAGAATAATGGAAATCGTCAAGTTCGACCGTCACATTCGATTCGATTTTGATTGCTCAGGAACTAAACATTGTGAAAACAAAAAATCATTGAATTAATGATACAGTGATACAAAAATGAAGCTGGATGTAAGGGTGCCATATACTATGTTAACGCCAAAAAAAAACTCATGGAATCACTACCGAATTGCAACAAAACCGACTCATTTATCAAGCGGACGGTGACTGGTGATAAAAAATGGGCACTAACGACAACGTCAATCGTTAATAGTTGAATTGCACCGACGCAAATGGAGATCAAGCCACGATTGAAAGTTTTGGCTTTTTGGATTTTGATGGTGACAAATTTGTGTCAAGAGAAGCTTGTGAAAATTGACCATTTTCTTGCATGAGAGAATGCAATTACTATCAAAATGGCAACAAACAATCGAATAAAAGGGTATTGAATCGCAGTGAGTCGGCGCAAATGATGATCGACAGGATTGGGGGTTAGGAAAATTTTGTCTTGCATTTGGTACCAGGATTGGCGGTCGGGAAAGTTTTGCTGTGTATTTGGTAATATTAGTGAGATGGTCCTCTACTATACTCTGCTCTTTATTATAAGGTCAAACTCTTAATTCGAATCTATACTGCCAATAATACAGATACAGGACCGAACCATGAGCAAATCATTCCTGCCTATGACGCACGATTTTGATGATGAAAAATTCGTCTCAAGAGAAGCTTGTGAAAATCGACTGTCTCAGTTGTTTGCAAATAGGGACGAGGGTTTCCATGAGACTGACATAATGGAATTACTTTCAAAATGGCAACAAACAATCGGATAAAAAGGTATTGAATCGCAGTGAATCGGCGCAAATGGTGACCAAGACAGAATGATAGATGAGGAAAGTTTTAATGTGCATTTGGTTATATTAGAAAGGCTCCATCTTATACACAACCTATTTTACACAACCCTTTATTATTAACATCTAACTCTTAATTTGGATGTATACTGCCAGTAGTACAGAAATAGTACCGAACGATGAGCACCTATTCCTGCCTATAACGATGAAAAATTGATGGTGAAAAATTGGTCTCAAGAGAAGCTTGTGAAAATCAATTGTCCTAGTATTTTGCAAATAGGGACGGGGGCTTCCATGAAAGACAAATAATGAAATTACCTTCAAAATGGCAACGAATTATCAAACAAAACGGAGCATATTTGAGCTAAATCGCATCACTTGAACTGTGCTAAATAAAGCCCTCAATTTTAGGCAAAAATAATTGATTTTTTACTACACCTTATGTCCTTTTTGCATTGTAGTCTAGCATTAAATGATAACTATTTTTGTTTTCAATCCATATCCTGCTACCAAATGTGATTCAAATAATTAATATCGTTTTACACTATTACAATGGCAATATGCACCAAAAAATTCCAAAAATTGGACCATAGTAAAGTTAAATAGTTTCTTACTAATAACATCCATACTTTGCTGTACTTGAGAGTTTGCTTTGCCAGGTTTGCAAAATTCACCACTTCTGAAATAAATGCAATTCAAATCATTATTTTCATGTATTTAATTCAGCGGTTTGTCTTGTTTTCCTAGGGGGCAATAGTATTTAATTGGTATTATTGAATAACCGTGACCACTACTAACGAGGTCCCTTAAAACTTTATAAAAATTGCAGTATCAAGTTCTGAGTTGCTTTTAATTGTTGAATAAAAATCTTATATCGTTATCCTACTAGACTAACCCAACATAATTGTGGCATTTTGGAGTCATAGTACCAGGGACAACGTATCGACTATCATTAGACATGTGTGATTTCCGAAGACAATCACTTCTTATACATAACATATCGACTTGGCCCGTCCTTCAGTAAAACTTATTCAATAACCACGCCCAATATTCGTGCGTTCTCTCAGAAACCTTGGAGATTGTGATAGTTCTTTCCAGTATCTGCACAGTAGCACAATTTAGATAATAAATCAATGAGAAAATTTTAAAAATATCACTGGTTTTATGGTTTAATGATAGATGGCGTTGTACGGATCGCCAAAAAAAAGAAAAAAATTCAGAAACTAAACCTCATCATACATTATACTCGTATACCGAACATTTATTATCTTATATTTAGTGTTCTTTAATATTTATTATTTAGTAAAAATAATAAGAAATTATCCAAAAAGGATGGTAACATTTCTGCTATTAATTTCTACTCACTGTTAACATGCGAATTTAAATTTTATTTCGACTTCAACAATTATTCGATAAATCACAAATTCATCGTCCAAATTTAAAAAAAAAAAATTGGTTAAAACTCTTGAGGACCAAATAAATGTTGAAGACCAGGATGTTTCAGCTCTGTTTGCACATTACAAATTGTTATTACGCTGTAAACAGCAATAGTAATGACAAACTAACAATAAATAAATACAAAACAAAATTCCTTAAATCCCGTCAATGACATATACAGGGTAACGCACCAATTTTGCTGCAATATGTAAATCAAATATCTTTTTTTTACTAATATATTTCATTTATTTATTTTTATTGTATAGAAAATTTCACTTTATTTTATATATATTTATTTGGTTTAGAAGAAGATAGACCATAAATGACCCCAAAAGCCCATTTACGTACATGCGACACCTAATCAGGGAATTATTCATTGATATCTGAAGGATTGAAGTCGGGTTCGCCTCAATTATTGTTCTAATGGACTGCTTCAATTCAGTCAAATTCCCTGGTCTCGTTTTGCACACCTCTTGCTAGACATAAGCCTATAAAAAAAAATCTGATGCAGTCAGGTCAGGTGGCCTTGGGAGCCAGTGGAAAGTGAAATTTCTGGATATTAATTTGTTTAGAAATTTTCGTTGGAGCTCAGCCATAACCAGTCTGGCTATGGGTGCAGTTGCTCCATTTTGCGGGAACCTGACACTGTGGATACGATATTTGAAAAAGTAATACCAAAGTACTCAGCTTTTCAAAATTTCCATCAATGCGCATCCTGCGAGAGATGCGAAAGACTTAAGACACAAACTTATTTAGTATTCATATCTCCCTTTGCATCATTAGGATTTATTCATCTTGATTCAATTTTGCCTTCTTACATCAATTCATGCCAAGAATCATTGCAGTTTGTTTAATTCAATTATTTTCGTATTTTTTAGACTATTTTATCATTTTATGGATACAGAAAACTTAAAAAGCACATTTCAAAAAATTCATATTTTTATTTGTATTATTTGATAGTAATGGGTTATTCTTTGTGGTTTTTTGTTCTTGTTTTTCTGATTGTTCAAATTTCTTAGAACACTCAGTCACCCTTTTTCATCCTTTGATTGATACAAAATCTCAGGAAGCCAAATTTCTATTATTATTAACTTCAATCCATTTTTATTTTTTTTATATTTTTATTAAATGTTATCTAATTTTTTTTTCTAGATTCATAAAATTTCAATCAAATTTTGTCTATAAAGCAGTAAAAAAGACTTAAAAAACAACATTTGCTAGAGTATATATGTGAATTTGCATTATTGAGATAGTTAACTGTGGTTACTGCAAATGATTAACTTGCATATGATTGCGGGTTCTATGAATGATACAACCTTTTTCCTTTCTTTGAGCGGCAGTAACTCTCACTGTTTACTGAGTCGAGTTGAGTCAATGTTTCTTGAGTAATCGGTAAGTGTAGTAAATGGTTCCTAAACTGATGTTCGGTATCGTCATTAAATCGTACATCCACTTCAGTGGGTCTAGAAATATAATGCGCGGAGTCTCAACAAATGTGAGAAGTTTTTTAATATCCTTACCATGGGATTCAGAGGAATTGGTTTGTTTGTTTAGTTAAATTATTCATTGTTGTTGATTGTGTCAATTCCTGTCCTGATTTATTTTCTTACTTTATTTTTTAAATTTTCTAAGTATTTGCTTATTACTTCAGCGGTATGAAGGAGTTTCAAAACACATTTCTTTACTTTTCTATTTGCATTTGCACTAGTTTGATAATGGTTATTAATTCTTCGCTGCTTTTTACGTCAATTCTTGGCATTACATTGTATTGTGTTTTCAAACTTCACAGAAGTTTCGCATGACCCGTTTTCAATACATATAAATTGGCGCGTACGATATAAATTGGAGTTGTTCCTCCAAACCTTCCCGACCTTACCGACGGACACCCTGTAGTAAACATAGCAGATGACTGAGAGCATCCACATGTTTCATCTTGGAACCCGGTCTGTGCTCTATTTTGAAATTAAATTCCTGTAAGAAAAGAGTCCATCTCGATACTCTAGGTGGAATGTCCTGTTTACTTATTAATGCAAAAGCTTTACCGTTCGTAACAATTTTGATTGGTATTCCTAATGAGAATATCCTCCACTTCTTAAGTGCTTCTATTACGGCCAAAACTTCTAGTTCGTACGTGTGGTACTTTTGTTCCATCAAGGTGGTTGTCCGACTCATGTATATCACGGGAGGGAATTGTAAATCTTCATCCTCCTGCAATAAAACTGCACCGTATCCAAATAAACAAGCATCAATGTAAATCTCCGTGGTGGACCGTTGAGTTCTTCAATTGTTTAAAAGCTAAAATTTCTTCGTCCCCCATCCTAAATCTTGCATCTTTCCGTAACAAGTTCGATAATGGTCTCGCCATTATTGCATATCCGAGAATGAAACGTTAGAGAGAAAGATGTAAGTCCCAGAAATCTAATGCCTTTCCGTTTGTTAGTAATGGAAAAATTTGCAGAGCTCGTGTCTTCTCAGTGGATGGTGATATTGTTGAATTCTCTAAAACATAGCCTAGAAAGCAGATTTTCCTCTCTCTCAATCAAAAATTATATCTAATCAAAAATTAGAAACAAACAAAGTAGTATACCTTCCCGACGGACACCCTGTATTTCCTGTTTTCCTGCGAAATTTTTAATATCGCCTTTTATTTCCAATGCCTTTTGAATTATTAAAAGTTATCTACAATGTTTTAGTTCTAGGTGGTGTACAGAAGTACATCCACTGAATTAGTTGTGAGTTAAGAAGACATTTGCAAATTGAAAATATTTTAAATATTCTATTGGAATAATAGTCAATTCTGGATGACTATCAATCAGTCAGGACGACGCTATTCGGCCTCTGTTAGATGTACATACATCTTCAGATCGCTTCAGGACTGAATATTTTAATCATTTTTCTACTCTTATTTAATTGTGATGCTCATTTTCAATACAATTAATGTCTTTGTTTTCCAAATTGAACAATTTTGTAATTAACATTTTTTCTTCCACTAAAAGTCGCTAAAAATACCCATATTTTTATAATAATTGATATGAAATGAAGTAATATTTTAATATATATTTAATTAATCAAATTAAATTAGTATTAAATAGCTTTAACGTAATTATATCTTGTTAATTTGTCATTAGTATATTTTTATAAAACGCAATTGTTTTTTAAAAACTCACAAAACTTCTGTTAATTTGTTTCCTAAGGGCAACATGAAAGACTTAAACAACGAACATAGTAAATATTCTTGTACAACTTTGCATATTCGTACGGATAATATAGATTCGTGTTGGCTTTTTACTTAAGATATTATTGAAAATTATCGTCATTTATTTTCATATTTTTTAAGCTTTTTTATCACTTTTTCTGGTGATTTGTATATCAATTCTCGTCAAAAGATAGCATTCAGGTTTCAAATTTATTAGAACTTTTGAATGACCATTTCCTTACATATAGAATAAAACAAAGTCTTTAATCTATTAGCACATGACTATAGCTTCAATTCTATCCACAAATTCTAAGATTATTAAATGCTATATATAACGTTTTGGGTTTTTCCTGTTTTTGAATAAATTTTGTAATTGTAATATCAATTTTCAATTCTATTAATGTCTTGTTTTTTTAAATCTAAAGATTTGTTAATATTTTCAATGAAAATGATATAAAAAAACACATTTTATTATCCATATTTCCATGTTGTGATAACAATTAGCACGATATTATATAATTTATATAGCAATACGTTTAATTAATCAAATTTCTCAAACAGTTCAATCGTTGTTGTATCTCTTAATTTGTCATTAGTTATCGCTTTCTGTAAAATGTGATTTGTTTATCGAAACTCACAAAATGTACGTATATTCATTTTTATCCCGATGGCGATACCCAGAACTTAAGAAACAAACTTGGATATTTATATAAATTATTGTTCAGAATTATAGCATTTTACAAGTTCCTAACGATAATGTAAATATAATCAATCTTACAATGCATTATATCTATCTGAAACTTTTATGGAAATTCCGTTCCGTTCAGTTTTGTTTCGGCTTTGATGTGATAAATTGATTTAGAAATTTATTTCAAAATTATTTCTGATTCAAGTTTAAAACAATCATTCACTTCATGCATTAATTAGTTTCTTTTCTAAAAGGGAACTAACTATAAACTTACGTTGACTCATTTTCTCGTTCAAAGCATATAATAATAACAGCGATTTTTTGATTCGAATATCTGAAACTAAATTATTCAATTTCGCCTCTTAATTTGAGTCAGTATTGAAATCTTTTGTAGTTTTGTTTCTTGACGGAGAAAAAGACCTGGCACCAGATTGCGAAAAGTGAAAATATTTCACGCTTCTAGTTTCTAATATCAGGCTCTCAAAAATGTTCACAATTATTTGAAAAATGAAAAGCAAACAAAACGTTTTATAAACTATATACGAATCAAACTTGTTTCTAATTTCGTTTTAGTTATAAAATAAATAATTAAAAAAAAATAAATGAAATAAATAGATAAATAATAAATTCAAATCAATTTTGATTCGGTTGCAGATATCAGAATCAAAATTTGTCACAGCTTTGATTCAAATGCCCGATACTGGAACTAATCCAAAATATTTTCGGATTTTTTTTATTACCTTTCGGACATTTACTAGGTTTTAATTGTTCTAAATATTCTCAAACTTTGTTAATTTTCCGAAATATTGCCTAATTTTGATATTTAATTACCTTGAAAATTTCTTAAAATTCTAACGATTTTTGTGTCCCAACAAGAACGCAAGATTTAAATGACTGATGCAGCAATTGAATTGTTTCTCTGGCTGTATGACATATGGCGCCGTCTTGTTGAAACCACATGCCCTCCTCATTCATTTCTTCAATCCTAGACACGAAAAAAACTGGTTATCGTTTTACGATACAGAACGCCATTGACTGTTTGCACTTGATATGCCTCATGTTCATAAAAAAAGGTGATTCCTACAGCCCAAAATCCACACCATACAGTGACACGTTGAGGATGCATTTGCTTCTCGTGAATCACTCGAAGATTTTCCTCACCCCAAATGCGACAATTCTGCCTATTGATGGAAATGGTCCTCGTCACTGAGGATGATTTTATCAGCAAAATCAGCATTTTCATGTTGTCTCTCCAATATCCAATTAACGAACTCCCTTCGCTGTCCAGTGGTCAGCTGGCTTCAGTCCCTGAGTCAATTGAACTTTGTATGCATGAAGATGCAAATTTTTCGTCAAAAAGTCGCTGCATAGTGGATTTGAAGACAACAATTTGCTGAGCTCGTTGTCAAATTGAGGTGGATGGAGTTTGAGCGACATCATCACGTACAGTTGCAACATTTTCGGTCGATCGACCTGGTCGAAGGCGCGTTGTTGTCTTTACATCACTAACAGACCCAATTTTGGCAAATTTATCCATTAAACTCTTTACAGTTGACTTTTTTGGAGCATTATTGTGACCCCAAATTCATCGCAATTTGCGAACTGTAGCCGCAAAACTTTCACCATTTTGGTAAAACAATTTCACAATGAGAATGCGTTATTCATTCGTGTAGTGGTCCATCTTTACTAACATCGTACCTTCTACTATCAAATAATACCAATTGTTCAAATGTCAAACAATGACATTTCGAATGGCGCCAAATTTAAATCCTGTGTTCTTGTTGGGGCACCCTTTACCTTAAGAGCGATGAGAAAGATTTGCAATTTACTCTACAACTTTTATTTACAATATTTATTTAGTAATTTGGTTTCTTCTTGCTGTTTGTTTGAAAATCGTTAATTAAGTCTGAAATTTTTCTGTCCTACAAATCAATTCGTTTCATTTAACAATACCGTTTGAGTATGAAATGCGGTGCCGCTCAATTACGTTCAAAATGTATCAAAATTCTAACAGTTTTGGAAACGAATTTGTGTGACTTCATCCTTTTTATTTATAATATTTTATTAGTAATTTTTGATTTTTAACCATTTTGTGATATTAATTCGTGTCAAGAATATACATTAACTACTTCAAATCAATTACTTTCAAAATTGTCAAGTTTCACTAGAGTTTAGAAAATATTTGTTTCCTTAGAAGTGAAACTTTTAAGCATTGGCAAGTGAATTTCATCGTTTCGCCCACGAAATAAGATTTCTGTATTTTACTCACTTTGAATTTACTTCATCAAAATTCAAAAGACTTAACAAATTAACTTGAACGGCTTCATCGTCTTTATTTATAACGCAATATTTTATTAGTAACTATTGCTTCTTCCCTGCTTTTTGATATGAATCTGTATAAAGAACATACATTAACTGTCTTAATTCAATTGTTTTAAAATTTTCCAAGTTTCACTAGAATTCAGAAAATTTGTGTTTCTCCAATAGTGAAAACTTTGAGGTATTGATGTGTTCATTTGGTCGCTTTGCTTACGACATCATCTTTCAGTATTTTACTCACTTTTAATATACTTTAACAAAATTTAAAAGATTTCATAATCTGAGCTGTGCAAAGACTTAGAAAACGAACTGGAACAGCTTCATCCTTTCTATTTACAATATTTTATTAGTAATTATCGGTTGTTTACTGTTTGGTATTAATATGCATAGAGAACGTACATTAACTATCTTAATTCAATTGCTTTAAAAATTTAAAGTTTCGGAGGAAAAAAAATTAAAAAAATTTTAATTCCTTCAAAAGTGAAAACTTTGAGGTATGATATGTGCATTTCGTTGCTTCCCCCACGAAATAAGCTCTCCGCATTTTACTGACTTTGAATTTAATTTATCAAAATTTAAAAGATTTTAAAACTGGAGCGATGCAAAGACTTAGGAAACAAACTCAGACGGATACGTCCTTTTTATTTACGATATTTTATTAGTAATTCTTGGTTCTTCACTGTGCTTTAACGTTTATCCGTGTAAAGAACGTACCTTAACTGCATTAACTACAAGTTTCATTACAATTCAGAAAATGTATATTTCTCCAATAGTGAAAACTTTAGGATATTGATATGTGCCTTTCGTCGCTTTGCTTACGAAATAATCTTTCAGTATTTCACTCACTTTCAATATGCTTTATTAAAATTCAAAAGATTTCATAACCTGAGCAACACAAAGACTTCGGAAACGAACTTGAATGGCGTCATTATCTTTATTTACAATGACTTATTAGTAATTATTTGTTCTTCTCCGCTTTATTGACCTTAATTCTTGTAAAGAACGTACATTAAGTATCTTAATTCAATTGTTTTAAATATTCCAGATTTCACTAGAATTCAGAAAATTTGTGTTTCTCTAATAGTGAAAACTTTGGAGTATTGATATGTGAATTTCGTCGCATTGCTTATGAAATATGCTTTCAATACTTTACTGATTTTGAATTTAATTTTGTCAAAATTCAAAAGATTTCATAACCTGAGCGGTGCAAAGACTTAGAAAGCAAATTTGGATAGCTTCATACTCTATATTTACAATATTTTATTAGTTATTATTGGTTCTTCACTGCTTTTTGATATTAATCCCTTCATTTCGTGAATTTCACTAGAATTTAGAAAATCTGTATTTCTCCAATAGTGAAAACTGTGGGTCATTGATATGTGTATTCCGTCGCTTAAGCAATTAATTTTGCTCACTTTCAATTTACTTTATTAAAATTCAAAAGATTTCATAACCTGAGCAATGTAAAGACTTAGGAAACGAACTTGAATTGTTTTAATATTTTCATTCGCTACACTCTGTTAACCATCATCGTTCCTTCACTGCTTAATCATATTAATTTATTCCAAAAGCTTATGTTAACTGTATCAATTCGAATATTTCGACATTTTAAGAATAACTTTTTTCTCCACGAATCGTATAAAAGACTTAAACAGCATTAAATAATTAAAGCTGCATTTCACCACTTTCCAGGGGATTCAAAAAATAGTTTTATTCTGTAGGATTCTCGTTCGCATATATGCCTACTTGTAGTTAATTAACGGCCATTCAGAACACCAGCAAATGTAGACCGGATGTGAAACAACCAAACTTTCCAAATGAAACCATAAAAATTTCGAAAAATTGCAGTAATTTTCTAGTTCAATGACGATTTGTGCTATTACGATTTTGAGTTTTTGTAATTAGCTGATTATTTTCCATATCATTTTCAAGACTAATTAATGTCTCTGTATTAACGAATTTTCATTTATTTCTTGTTGTATTTTTCCCTTAATTTATTTTAATTTCGTATGTTTATGTTATGTTCTGTTTATGTTAACTGTATCAATTCGAATATTTTAAAATTTTGCAAATTTTTTTAGATTTTAAGAATAATGTTTTTTTTTCTCCACGAATTGTATGAAAGACTGAAACAGCATTAAATAATTAAAGCTGCATTTCACCACTTTCCAGAGGATTCAAAAAATAGTTTTATTCTGTAGGATTCTCTTTCACATATATGTATGCCTACTTGTAGTTAATTAACGGCCATTCAAGGCCTAAGCAAATGTAGACCAGAGGTGAAACAACCAAACTTTCCATGTAAAACCATAAAAATTTTGAAAAATTGCATATAAGTAATTTTCTAGCTCAATGACGATTTGTGCTATTACTATTTTGGGTTATTGTAATTAGCGGATTATTTTCCATATCATTTTCAGGTCTAAGTACCTAATACACCTAATACAATCTAATAAAAAAAAAGTTAATGTCTCTGTGTTACTGAATTTTCTGTTATTTTTTTTTTTTTTTTTTTTTATTTTTCCTTTATTTTAATTTCTTAACAACACGTCGTTATTACTTCCATCAATCACAATTTTGTTTAATTCTTTTTAAATCGATCACGTTCTGTTAATTTTCCATAATATCGTTTTCCACAGTATCGTTTTTCATTTCCTGATTTTTTAAAGTTATACAAATTTCACTCACGTAATGCGGTAACCTGATGTAACTCGGGCGCTGGAGCCGCCAAGCCCTCGTAAATGCTTAGGGCCGCAACAGCGAATAGTAGAACAATTGATTTCGTAAACATTTTAATACAATTGACTAAATACAAAATCCTTAAGGATAATTTTCTTTCCTATACACAACACAGGTAGTATTCCGAAATAATATACAGACGTCAATACAGTCAATACAGATAGTATTCCGAAATAATATTCAGACGAAATGTCAGCCGTTATCAAACGCGTCTCATCGGTTTCTGAACTGCAAATTAACGGTCAACTGGGTATTTATTTGCCACAAGTGGAAGTGAAAATAGCAAACACAACAAACAAACAACACTACAAATAAGAATAATAGTTAGTACTGCGGCAACAAAAACAACGACAACAACAAAAACAACAACGTCCAGTAAGTGATTTAACAAAAAGTTCTAACTACTCGTTTGTATTAGCTGGCGACAAACAAATAATTTGTCCAATCAGAATCACTTGCGATATCCGTGACGCGATAATAAATGACGAATTCCGCGCCTCGATTTTAACAATTTGAAATTGAAATTCATTCACCAACAACAGAGATGTGACAAAAATTCATAAAAACCTTAACAAAATTAGCGTTTATTTTGATAAATACATGAATAATAATAATGTCTTTTCAAAATGTGTTCATTTAACTCTAATAATTGTATTATTACAAATTATCTCAATACTTTAAACTTAGTCTATTTCAGCTTAACAGAGATGTAACAAAAATTCATAAAAACCTTAACAAAACTAACGCTTGTTTTGATAAATACATGAATTATAATAATGCCGATTGAAAATGTGTTCACTTAACTCTAATAATTATATTATTAAAAATTACCTCAATACTTTAAACTTAGTCTATTTTAGCTTAACAGAGATGTAACAAAAATTCAAAAAAACCTTAACAAAACTAGCGCTTGTTTTGGCAAATACATGAATAATAATAATGCCGATTGAAAATGTGTTCATTTAACTCTAAT
>JAHXMU010026203.1:89233-127176 GCA_019455685.1 Philornis downsi
AAAGTCATTTTCTTACTGGTATTTATAGAATGAGAGGTATGGAAGAGAGCTCTAAGAAAGGGTTCTTTGTGCCCTCCTTTCCAGGCAAATTTTGGTAGTTTTTTTTGGAAAGCCCATTTATGACATAATTTGTTTGTGTTAACCATAACTATTCTGTCGCTAATTGTACTGCAGATTATCACTGCCACGATCATGCCAATAGACAGGTAGGTCAAGTAATAATTAGTCATTAAGCTGCAATAGAAAGGATCAGTGTAGTGCAATAAAAGCCTTGCACAAGCATACATGATGTTGCGTAAATCCTTTTTACCTGAAATTACGCGAAACTAAGGAGGCGATAAAAATAAATTCTGCTCCTCCTAGGATATCTATTGCAGCTTCTATTCCTGCTGCAAGATTACGATGATATCTGCAATTTTGCTAATATCCACCTATATTAAAATCGAATTACCCGACCGTTTTTAAGCGAATCTCTTACGTTTCTCCGAAGTAAATTAGCAGCTGCTGTTTCACCAGGATACTTATGAGCTTCTCAGAATTTCTCAAGTGAAAAACCTCCGCTGCCCGTTATATATATTAGTTATAGTTACAGTATTGGTTGCTAGTTGTAGTATTAATTGGCAGGTGTTAAGAGGATTCGAGTGAACAAATATTTCCATTGCACTGTGGTACATACTTTGATACGCCCTCCTATCGTGGTAGTCAATTAAAAGGCTATAAAATATTTCGCTAATCATGACAGGGAACTTCGATTTTGAAAAGTTATGGAAATTTCTATTCCTTTAGATATATTGTAATTGTATTATTGATTATATAAAGAAGTAATCAAAAATTTTCTTAAAAGAAAAATCCGAATTTCGATGTAAGCTCAACGCTGTTGATGTGATGTATTAGCTGATATATAAAGGGTGGCGCATAAGTAACGTTAACAGCGACTATATTGAGTGCATTCTTGTGCATCATCATTTGGTTTTAACTCATGAATCAGTTGCATCTTATATGGAAAAAGATGTAACAGGTGTAAAATTCTTTGCAAAGACCGTCTAGACATCTCTAACTGCTGAGAACGTCGCCTGGTGGAAGTTTCGGGCGTTTTCTCAATACTTGCTTGCAGTCGAGCAATGGTCACTTCATTTCGAACTGCACGAGGTGTTCCAGCACGCGGAAGATCACAGACAGCCTCTGGTTGCCCAAAACGCTGAACCAATCGGTAAATTGTTTGAGCGCTGGGAGCATTTCGAACACGAAAGAAATTTCGATATGATCTGAATAATCGAATGCTGACTTTCAAAGTAAAATTGAACAACTTTGGTTCTTTGTTCTGTGCTGAGCCTTTCCATCATAAATTTCTCAAGTTGTATTTAGTTGATTCTGTATAGAGACGAAAAAAAGGACTTAAACAAAAAATGTATTCACTGATCAAATCTTAGCGTTACTTATGCGTCACCCTATATAATATAAAAGTTGATATCAGCAGCTGCGTGGGGTAGACTAAACAAATATTTCAACTGGTATTAGTCAATCCTATTGTCGTAGTAATTTAGAAGGCTGAAAATGTAATTTTTGTCAATTTAAGAATCTTCTTTCTGTCTCCTTCCTTATATTTGTAAAACCAGCACAGAAATTTCAATCAATTAAACTGACGTACACAGTTCTAGCATCCTTTTGCTTTGATACAAAAGTGGGCGGTGTACCGCAGGAGCAGAGTTGTTAGTTTAGATTTCTTTCCATAAGAATTATTTTTTTTTTTTTCAAACTGTTTAGCGGGCAAAAATTGGATTTAACCTTAAGCTTTTTTCTGACTTTTCTTTATAAAATTTTTAGATTTACTTGGTTGCTTCGCTAAGAATGTTATTGAAATTTATTTCAGTATAAAGAAAGTTTAAAATAACTCTATTAAGAATTACTACAGTAACTTAAGTCAACTTAAGGGAAAATGATGTAACAGCAGAAAAATATTGAAGTGTTGAAAAAATGACTCAGCGGATGGAATTTAAAGAATCTCTGAGTTGGGACTCCAGTTTTCGAGCCATTGCTCTAGGAAATAGTTCAGAATCCCTTACATCTTCACAGCGAAATATCTAGAAGAAGCAGCAAAATATCTAGCTAGAAGAAATTGAAGTGTAAGTTATTCAAACAGAAACTTGAGACATTAAAATTGTTGTGTTGAAAAATGAACATTTCACTGCAGCCTCCATACGAACTATAATTGAATTTTGATATTAAACAAAGAAAAATATATTAAAAATTGTAAAAAAGGCTGACTTAGTACTGTAGACGTAGTACAAAAATGGAATTGCTTTTGGAAACGTAATTAAGTAATCTGGTTTGGTTTAAATCTGTTGTGCCTGGGTCTTTTTTATAAAGTAAAAATTTATAAAAATTTTTCAATTTTACATTTGGTAATGAAATATCAACTTTAGTAAGAAAACCAACTTCTCACAATATTTTGGACTTGCTGATTAATATTTTGAAGCAAAAATGGATTTTGAATTCAGGGTAGGTTAGCATTGCAATAAAGGGTGTCCTAACAACAAAGTAAGATTTAAATTTTAAATAAAACACAGATATTTAAAAAAAAATCGTAAAACTTCATTATATCGTAAAGTAGACAGAATGAGGTTATGTATGGAACAACACATCGAGCATATGGCCGTCGCGACTTTGCTGGCACACACGCGGTCTTTTAATGCAATTTTCAATTACCGTTTTGCATAAATGCTGCAGTATTTCATTAATGTACCGTCCAATTTCCTCTTTTAAGACTTGAGTCGTCATCGGCGTATTCGCGCAAACCATCGACTTCAAAAAACTACAAAGAAAAAAGTCTAATGGTGTTAAATCGCACGATCTAGGCGGCTAATTCTGGTCTCCAAAACGCGAAATAACATGTCCGGAAACGACTGATGCATCAATTGAATTGTTGCTCTAGCTTTATGACAGTAGCGCCGTCTTGTTGAAACCACTTCTTCAATTCTAGGCACGAAAAAACTGGTTATCATTTCACGATGCCGAACACCATTGACTGTTCGCGCTTGACATGCTTCATTTTCATAAAAAAGGTCCAATGATTCCTTCAGCCCAAAATCCACACCACACAGTGACACGTTGAGGATGCATTTGCTTCTCGTGAGTCACTCGAGGATTTTCCTCACCCCAAAATGCGACAATTCTGCCTATTGATGAAGCCATCCAGATGGAAATGGGCCTCGTCACTGAAGATGATTTTATCGGCAAAATCAGCATTTTCATGTTGTCTCTCCAATACCCAATTAACGAACTCCCTTCGCTGTCCATGATCAGCTAGTTTCAGTTCCTGAGTCAATTGAACTTTGTATGCATGAAGATGCAAATTTTTCGTCAAAATTCGCTGCATAGTGGATTTGGAGACAGCAATTTGCTGAGCTCGGTATCGAATTGAGGTGGATGGAGTTTGAGCGACATTATCACGTACAGCTGCGACATTTTCGGTCGATCGACCTGGACGAAGACGCGTTGTTGTCTTTACATCACTAACTAACTTTACAGCTGTCTCTTTTAGAGCATTATTGTGACCCCAAGTTGATCGCAATTTGCGAACTGTGGCCGCAAAACTTTCACCATTTTGATAAAACAATTTCACAACGAGAATGCGTTGTTCATTCGTGTAGCGCTCCATTCTTACTAACCTCGTACCTTCTACTAGCAAACAATAACAATTGTTCAAATGTCAAACAATGGCACTTTGAATGGCGCCAAATTTAAATCTTGCGTTATTGTTGGGACACCCTTAATTTTCCCTTTTTTACAGAAAAATTAAAATATGTTCGAGGGAATAATAATTATGGCTCCCCTTTATTTCCATACAAAAATATGAAATTAAAGGTCTAATTTTGGCTTATTCATTATATAAATTAAAAGCGATAGAAATTTGAGAAGGTTTTTTTTCATTTCAATAGAATGAAAATCCTCGCCAAATTTAAATCTTGCGTTCTTGTTGCGACACCCTTTACTTGGGTCTTTCTTATAGAGTAAAAATGAATGAAAATTTTATACATTCAGTAATGAAATATCAACTTTAGTAAGAAAATCAACTTCTCACAATATTTTATTTAAAAATGGATTTTGAATTCAGGTTAGGTTGGCATTTTAATAGATCCCACCCCTGGAAACAGTTTTTAAGTCCATACATAAAGTTCTCGCAATATTTTAAACTTGCCGATCAATATTTAGGTTAGCATTTTAGTAGATTCCACCCCTGGAAATAATTTTAAATCCATACATAATCGAGACGTATATAAGATTTGATGAAATATATTCAACAGGTAGAACGACCATTTCTGATTTGAAGTTTTTATTTGTTGTCAAGTCGGGAAATTACTCAGCCCTTTTCACTGATTGGTGGTGTTCAAGCGAATCAATAGGAATTCATTTAACGTTAGTGTTTATCATGGAATCGTCAAAAAGCCCTACAATTTTTTTTTTCATTTCATTTATTAAACAGTCTTGTAATTTAAAGCCTTTTGGCCAATATTAAACAAATTACAAAATGCATAAAATAAATACTACTTGAATTTGAAAAACAAAATATATCTTAGAAGATAAAATTAAATTAACTAGTAACTAAGTACCTATAACGCTCAAATTGAAGTGTTGTGGTGCACTAGTAGGCGATATGAAGGGAAATAAAAATAATGAAAAAAAATTAAATATTGAATGATGTACCTACATATATGTAGGTCAGGCCAAATTGCAAGTTTTTTTTTTTTTTTTTTTTTTTTGTAAAAAACAAAAAAATGCATAAATTGAAATAAATACTACTCCAAAGTAAATGTAAAAATGTATATAAAATAAAAATTGATCACATAAAATCTTACATTTAATATCAACCAATAAATACACCAATAATTAATAAATATCACTCGTTAATGCAAGCATTCAGATGTCAAAGAAGATGTAAGATGTAAAGAATGCATATGATAGATAAGTCTATTACGAAATGTTGTGTGTGATGCATTTAAATTTCTAAGCTCATTTGGCAATGTATTATAGCTACGAGCTACTCTTACATTAAAAGATCGTGCTGTAAGATGGCAAAGTTTGGGGATAAACAATTGCCTTCTACGAACGGAATGACAAAATTTAAAAGATTCGTATAGGAAACGCGGACATTGGTTAGAATATATTTTGTAAAAACACAACTGCAATCGTACATCGACAAATGCAGGAAATGAACATCCCAGAAATTTAATCACAAAAGGTGTTATATGTACACGTCTCTTTGGAGAAAAGATGTAGCGAACAGCTCTGTTCAATGATAATTGAAGGAGTTTCATATATTTTTGATTAGTAGCAGAGTATATCTCTAAGCAGTACATAATACTTGGCATAACTAGGGCATGAACCAGTTGCTTTTTCACATACAGCGGGAGCGACAAATTAGTTGTGTATAACTGACTCAATGCATAGTTAACACTTAAAACAACATGATTAATGTGCTTCTCAAAACGCAGCTTATCATCTAATAAGACTCCCAAACATTTCATGTCATTCACAAACTGTAAATTAGAACCATTATAAACTACTCGCAAATACCCTTCAGTTCGAATAAATCATAGCTTTGGACTTAGAAGAATTGACACAAAGTCTGTTTTCTGACATCCAATCACGTAAGCTATCAAGCACATAATTAATTTTCTCCTGAAGAACGTCTAGAAACTGCTAATCCCCTTTAAATAGCAACTGAATATCATCAGCAAAGACATTCGGTTTACACAGAGTATCAAATTTTGGAAAAAGATCGTTGATGTAAAGAGTGAAGAGAATCGAGCCCAGGACTGAACCTTGCGGCACCCCACTCTTTACGCTGAGCACATTGCTATATTTACCATTGGCACAAACTTGTTGCTTCCTTCCTGAAAGGTAGGAGTAAATTAAACTACAATTTTTGACAAATTTTAAAGTTACCTTTATTCACGTGAGTAAAATGACTTAAAGTTCTTACTGTGCAAAAAAGATAGAAAAATTTTCAACTCGTCGAGTCAAACATGAACTGATCTGTTGAATACATCTTAAAAATCACCATTTACCGTAGACTTTTGGAACAGTTTAGATGAGATCGCTTTCGTTAGGAATATTGAATTCAATGACGCACTTTACATGCAAAGCAATATTACTATTTGCTCTTATTAGTAGGACATATCCAATATAAATACGAATATTATTATTTGAGACGAATCGGAACATAATTCTTGTTATTTTTATTACTTAAAAAACTTTCACAAATACTAAAATGTTATTCGGATGTCAGATGCCATCTGTAACATGGCTTTATTCGTAGGCTGAGATAGCATCGTCGTGTCCTGGGTTAAGCTGAAGGACCATAAACCTTTCAGAATTAAAATACAGAATTTACTTTTGTTTAGATTTACTGAATAGAAGTTTTATTTATTCAATTATTTATAGTAAATGCTTGTATAGTTGTTGAATGACTTAATGATAAAGATCAACTCATTCTGGATGCTCAGGGCTTTCGTTTATATCGAGATAATCGGAAGATCTGCTTTCTGTTGCAGCTGCTTCTCAGGATTCGGTTGTCATCGGGAAATTAGGAAAGGGTGTCCAACGATTTCTCTTTTAGGCTGTGTTCGTATCGGCGGTATATATTTAATATAACTTACAAACTAATTTTCTGTGCTTAGGAACAGTAAGCCGAAGCTTCTGTGCTGAGGAACAGTAAGCCGAAGCTTCTGTGCTGAGGAACAGTAAGCCGAAGCTTCTGTGCTGAGGAACAGTAAACCGAAGCCTCTGTGCTGAGGAACAGTAAGCCGATGTAAATAATCTGTTAATCAAAAATTTCGCTTTAATGAAGTTCTCAAACGGAGTTGGCCATAAAGATGGATTTTATCCGTTTAGACACTCTAATAATAAATAAAATGTCCTAAGCTAATTAGATCTAATGGCAAAAAAACAACGAAACTATACTACCTAAATGAAGATACAACTTTTTGTTGAATTTTTGAATCGAATTGATTTTTAAATATACACGATATCTTATCGCGCAAGAACTTCTAGTATGAATAAAGGTCTCATGTGCTAAATTTCAGCTTATAAAATACAAAAAAAAAAGCTTCTTTAGCTTCGAAATTTTTGAAATTTTTTTCGCTACCAAGTTTTGAGAGTAGCGGATTAATCGGTGTAGCGTAATAAAACACTCGCCCAAGTATGCATGTATGCATTATGTACTCTTTATCTGAAATTACGCGAAACTAAGGAGGCAATACAAATTTCTTTTGCTCTTACCGCAGGCTATCTATTGCAGTTCTTATTCCTGTTGCAAGATTACAATAATATTACAAGTTGCCATTGCTTCTTTAGTTTAGAAGCACATGAGTGGTACAGTGCAATCAAAAGCGGCTAAGATATGAAGAAGAAAGGTTTTCCTCTCTCTGATTAGCTATCAACGTCTTCAAATAAAGTTAACTTTGATTAACTGAGGGAAATGGTGATTGGAAATCATTACGCATATGAGTGGTACACTGCAATCGTAAGCGCTTGAGATGTAAAGAAAGCTTTTCCTTACTATGATCGGCTATGAACGTCTTCAAATTGAGTTAATGTAGATAAACTGAGGGAAATGGTGATTAAAAATAATGATGCACATGAGTGGTACAGTGCAATCGAAAGCGGTTAAGATGTGAAGAAGTTCGGCTATCAACTTCTTCAAATAAAATTAATTTTGATAAACTAAGGAAAATGATGATTGGAAATCATCATGCATATGAGTGGTACAGTGCAATCAAAAGCGGTTGAGATGTGAAGGAAAATGTTTTTTTCCTCTCTGACCGGCCACCAAGGTCTTCAACTGAAGTTAACATATATAAACTGAGGGAAATGCTGATTGGAAATCATTATGCATATGAGTGGTACAGTGCAATCAAAAGCGGTTGATATGTGAAGAAAGCTTTTCCTTACTATGATCGGCTATGAACGTGTGATGAAGTTCGGCTATTAACGTCTTCAAATAAAGTTAACTTTGACAAAACTGAGGGAAATGATGATTGGAAATCTTAATGCATATGAGTGGTACAGTGCAATCAAAAGCGGTTGAGCTTTCTTTACAGCTTTTCCTTACTATGATCGGCTATGAACGTCTTCAAATTGAGTTAACATATATAAACTGAGGGAAATGGTGATTAAAAATAATGAAGCACATGAGTGGTACAGTGCATTCGAAAGCGGTTAAGATGTGAAGAAGTTCGGCTATCAACGTCTTCAAATAAAGTTAAGTTTGATAAACTGAGGGAAATGGTGATATGAAAATCATTATGCATATGAGTGGTACAGTGCAATCATAAGCGGTTGAGATGTGAAGGGAAAGGGGTTGTCTCTCTCTCTGATCGACCATCAAGATCTTCAACTGAAGTTAACATAGATAAACTGAGGGAAATAGTGATTGAAAATCATTATTTAAGTTTGAAACAGGCACCCAGTGAACTTTCTGTTCCTCTCCAATGAATTCCATACCATTTTACAATATTATTTGTCTATAAAAAGCGTTGCCGCTCGTGTACTTTCCAAGGAGCTATATTTTCTTCAAAAAGTCAATCGCGTAAAGACAGCTAAAGCCGATTCCGTTCCCTACGTTCAAAAGAGCACTATTATTGATAACGAGACATGGATTTATGGATTTGACATGTAAATTAGTTAACAGGCTTTCGAATGGTCCCTTTCAACTGAGCCGAAACCGAAAAAACACGCCCAAATCGATCAAAAGTCAATGAAATTTTGACTAATTTTTTTTATTACCGCGTTGCTTTTGACATTCTTGCTAGGGCAGACGATAAATAAGCTATATTATCTGGGCATTATGGGGCTCTTTAGGTAGATTTGTGGAAATAAAACTATTGGATTTTACATCATGATAATGTACATTTCAGGACAAAAATTCATAGAATATCGTCCAACAACCACAGTATTCATATAATATGTCTCCGCCTGACTTCTTTCTCTGTCCAAAATTCAAATTTCTATTTTGCGACAACTTTTTCAGCCGAAACCAGATATAAAAGAGAATTCACGGCGCCAGAACTGAAATCTTTACTGGAAAAAGCGTTTGAAAAATGTTTTGATTATTTGATTATTTATTGTCACCAATGTATTATTTCGAAAGGGGTCTACTTTGAAGGCGATACAATAAATTTGGGCAAATACTGCGTTTTATTGGCCAATTCCCGGCACAGAATGGAAATCTTGCTGTCAAATGAAAAATTGAAAAAAACACGAAATAATAATAATAATGTACGTAAAAAGTTGTCATTGCTATTTTAGCTTAGAAGTCCGCAATAATACATCATTCTTGCTTGCAGGACATATTCCTGAACCAAAGGATATCAAACATTATGTGTGTCAAACATGTTCAAGGTTGAACTACTTGCTTACTTGTTTTTCTTTTACGTTGTTTGGACAGCGAAGAACAAATTCACATTCTGTAACGTAAACAAACAAGATCATAAAATGATAGTCAAAAAACAAATTAGCAAAATTCTGCCTGATAAGGAAGATACCGCCGACACACTTAGCTGGCATACTCGCGGATAACTATTTTGGTATATATATCACCAAGGAAACGGATGTTAACCATAGTCTTTTAAGCAACAGCATAGCAAGAACTCCCTAAAAATTTTACAAAATTGTCAAGAAAATTTATAACTAAAATTTACAAATTTGACCAAGCACGGAAAACTCAACATGGCTTTAACTATTGATGAATCTTTCGAATATCGCCATAAGAAATTTGATCAGCGTAAAAGGGCGCGGATTGATTCTGCTTATTCCTCGGATGATTACGAAGTCATAGAAGTGGACATTGAAAGATTGGATAATTCCGTGCCAGAACAACAGTCTATGGAGGCCAATCCAACGTCTTCACATACTGAACACCATTCTGTAGCAGCATCATCACTACCATGCAAGCGTAGACGCACTTCCTCTTTCGGCGCCGATGCATCGCCAAGCTCAACACCAACTATAGTTGTCATAGATTCTTCCGATGAAATCTCAACCGAAATCAACCAAAAAACTTCAAACAAGATTTGCAAACATCACCGCAACATAGTACGCAGGTTCCCGAAGAAGGGGAGAAACCCCAGAAACCAACAGCAAGGCGACAAGAACACCACTGTCCGCCGCATGAGCCGTAGAATAAAGAATTTGGAATATATCACCATCGAGGATTAGTACAAGGAATTCTGCCAAAAACATGAACTAATGAAATGGTTGGATGTAAAGAATAACGAGGCTGTTTCTGCAGCTAGAGAACTCTGGATCCACAACATCCACCCAAGACAAGAAACCATTTAGCATAGACTATTTGATGGGGAACCGTTAGCGACCTACTGTATGGTTTTAACTTTAGTCGCTATTTTATGATCATTGTGGAATTTCTGAACACAATTTTAGCATAAAATTTAAGTTTACAACTTAACTTGTATTATCAGTATTTAAAAGCAATCTTATAAAAATAAAGGTAGTTCATTTTCAAATTTCGACTTTTGTTTCTCTTTTTCGTGTTTAGAAATCATCGCAATTGTTATTTTCAATCTAATTTAACTGAGACTTGACTTTTCTTTATTTATTCACATTTTCTATGACTTTTGTTAATGACCGAGTCTGCAACATGTATGAATGAGAAACTCCAACCTATAATTACGGCCTTATATTCTTGTATGCACGTATATGACAGCAAGGAAATGGATGTTCAGCTTAGTCAACTTAATCACAGCATAACAAATATTTCTTAACGATTTTTCAAAAACTTTGAGATTAAAATTTAGTATATTTCATAATTTTTCCTTAAATGAAAAATACGAATACAACATGACTTAATTGTTAACTAATCCTTTGAATACTGTCATTAGAAATTCGATAATGGAGTTTTGGATCCTCCCCCTAAAATCTGATGAATACATGAACCAAGAATGTCGACTGTATACAATTTTGAAACTGTACCATAAGGTGTAAATAGGAAAGAACCAATGATCACTTAGCCCAAAGTTTCACTGCATTTTATGCGGCTAAAAGATTATCAGCAAACACTGAAATGTAAACCTGCCTCCGACTCTGCCAACAGATGTGGTAACGAAAGATTTCGATGTTATTCTTATCAATGTCCTTGCCAATTTGTTTTTCGAAAGTTAATTTGTGATTTTGTTTGTTTGCTTTGCAGCGCGTAAAGTGTTTATCTACGTACACTGTGTAGCTCACATTTGTACTGGTTATCCCTAACAAACAAAATGAAAAACAAGTTGTAGGTAAGGGGCTCAAGCAGCGTTAATCCGTTTGTTTACACGATCTTCAAGGAAACTGTAGGATGTAATGGCCTGCCATCATCTGGCATATTTGTGCGGGTATTTTTCTAATGACACCTTTTTGACTGAAATGAAGAAATTATTTATTGCATTTCTCGTTTTTCGTATTAGAAATTTATCGTATTTCCTGCCTACACTAATAATTGTTATAATATAATTGTAATTATTTAAATGTTTGTTCTTGAAGAGAAATATTCCAATCACAGTCAAGTTTGCTAAAAATTGACTAAGACCGTTGTTAATACATTTTTGGCACTGGCTATTTAAGTCCCTAACGCTTATATCGTAAAACACAAATCTTATCATTAATAACGACTTATCCATTTTTTCGGTTTCAAAAGTAGAGCTAAATAAAACACATATAAAGCTATGATTTCGATGAAACTTTTATTTCATTATAATGCCTGGACCTTGCCATTATGTACGAAATACAATATCATTTAAACGACCACCTCTGATATGGTTGCAGCAGTGGATGCTTTTGAGGTAGTTTTCGAACATTTTTTTGCCCATTTCGGGCGGTATCTCGGCGATAGCTTGACGAATGTTGGTTTTCAGCCTCTTCAACATTCGGAGACAATCCGTGTAAACACGGTCTTCGATGTAGCCTCACAAAAAAGTCTAACGGCGTCAAATCGCATGAAATTGGTGGTCAATTGACATCGCCAAAACGTGAAATTACACTTTCTGGAAACTTTCTCATGCAATGAAGCTAAAATCGGTCATGTTGTGTGGCTCGTAGCACCGTCTTGTTGAAATCACATATCGTCCAGTTTATAATCTTCAATTGTAGGCCAAAAACAATCGGTTATCGGTCATTCTCGAAAAAATACAGCCCAATGACACCTGCATTTGGTCAGTTTTTCCTAATGCAATGGCTTTTTCACAATCACTTCTGGATTCTCTGAGCCCCATATGAGAATATTTTGCTTGTTGACGTTACTACCGATTGAGAAATGAGCTTCATCGCTGAAGAAAGCCTGTTGCTGTAGCACCCAATCAGCATATCTGCGGCGTTGTAAATGGTCAGCCAGCTTTAATTGTTGCATGAGTTGTACGCTATAATGAGCCGTAAGATAGGACCAATTGCTGAGAACGCTGTGGAATCGACAAATCCGACACTTACTAACGGAAGCGATATTTTCGGCAGTGCATACATTGCGATGATGCACAGGCCTGACCACATCTGTAGCACTTCCCGTCCCTTCAAATTTTTTAGAATTTTGCCAATTTTTTGCACAGCAGGTTGATAATGACGACCATAATTACCCTGTAATGTTCGAAAAGTACCCACGTTGGAGTCACCACATTTGTAGTAAGTTTTAATTATTTTTACGAAATTTTCTGCTGTTAAACGGTACATATTCGTAAATGGCAAACTTTTCACTAAATAAATAACATTTCAGATGACAGGTATTTAACAGCTGACAGTTTTGCCAGACCCAGGAATTTTTAAACCACTAAATGGATAACCACTACAGTAATTTTTCTCCATTCATCCACGTTGCTTTCAGATATTTAGGAAGGAATGTATTAGATAATAAAATTTGTGACTGTAATGTGCCATATCACCATCATTCATTGTTTCGATTTCTCCTATATCGATTATCTTGATCCTACTATGGGCATTATTAACGTTTAATTTTCACATTCTCGTGACATTGAGAACCCTAAACCCATATGATTACATTCTGTGGTGATATTTGCTCATTATTTATAATTGGTCGTATTGGGCCTACACCGGATGGTGTCAACATTCGATATTCAAATTTCTCCTAAAGTGATTGGTTGTTTGATTTCTCCTTGAGCGTAGAATCCTGTATCAAAATATTAGGCTTCACAGACTCAAATTTTTCGTAACGGGCGGTTTTGAAACCATAAAATGGATTACCCTTGTAATAATTTTTCTTCTTTCATCCACGTAACGGACTCCGTCATTAACAAAAGTCATAGAAAATTTAAATAAGTAAAGAAAAGTCAAGTCTCAGTTAAATTAGATTGAAAATAACAATTCCGATGATTTCTAAACACGAAAGATGTAAATAAAAGTCGAAATTTCAAAATGCACTACATTTATTTTCATAAGATTGCTTATTAATACTGAAAATACAAGTTAAACTTAAATTTTATGCTGAAATTGTGTTAAGAAATTCCACAATGATCATAAATTAGCGACTAAAGTTGAAACAATACAGTAGGTCGCTAACAGTTCCCCATCAAATAGGCTATGCTAAAGGGTTTCTTGTCTTGGGTGGATGTTGTATATCCGGAGTTCTCTAGCTGCAGAAATAGCCTCATTATACTTTACATCCAACCATTTCATTAGTTCGTGTTTTTGGGAGAATTCCTTGTACTAATCCTCAATGGTGATATATTTCAATTTCTTTATTCTACGGCTCGTGCGGCGGACAGTGATGTTCTTGTCGCCCTGCTGTTGATTTTTGAGGTTCCTCCCCTTCTTCTGGCACCTGCGTATTATGTTGCGGTGATATTTGCAAATCTTGTTTGAAGTTTTTTGGTTGATTTTGGTTGAGATTTCATCGGAAGAATCTATGACAACTATAGTTGATGTTGAACCTTGTGATGCATCGGTGCCGAACGAGGAAGTGCGTCTACGCGTGCATGGTAATGATGATGTTGCTACAGAATGGTGTTCAGTATGTGAAGACGTTGGGTTGGCCTCCATAGACTGTTGTTCTGGCACAGAATCATCCAATCTTTCAATATCCACTTCTATAACTTTGTAATCATCCGAGGAATAAGCAGAATCAATGCGCGCTCTTTTACGCTGATCAAATTTCTTATGTTGGTATTCGAAAGTTTCATCAACAATTAAAGCCTTGTTGAGTTCTTCGTGTTTGGTCAAATTTTTAAATTTTAGTTGTACAGTTTCTTGACAATTTTTTAAAATGCTTAGGAAGTCCCTGCTATGTTGTTTCTTAGAAGACTATGGTTAACATATGTTTCCTTGGTGATATATATACCAAAATAGTTACCTGCGACTATGCCGACTAAGTGTGTCGGCAGTAGCTTCCTTATCAGGCAAAATTTTGCTAATTTGTTTTTTGAATGTCATTTTATGATTTTGTTTGTTTACGTTACGGAATGTGAATTTGTCCTTCGCTGTCCAAACAACCTAAAAGAAAAACAAGTAAGCAAGTAGTTCAACCTTGAACATGTTTGACACACATAATGTTTGATTTCTTTGGTTCAGGAATATGCCCTGCAACCAAGACAAATGTATCATTGCGGACTTCTAAGCTAAAATAGTAATGGCAACTTTTTACGTACATTATTATCACATTTTTTTTTTTTTTTTTTTTTTTTTTTTTTGTTTTACATTTGACCACAAAATGTTGTTTCTATACTGGAAATTGACCAATAAAACGCATTATTTGGAATTGGAATGGAATTAAGTGCTCAAAAACATTTGAAATGTTGACAGTGGCATGTGGTAAGAGTACTCTAATTCAAAAAAAATCTTTGCAAGTGATACAAGCTTTTCACAGAAGGTCGAAAAAATGTGAATGACGACGCTCGCTCTGGACGCCCCAACACAACCGATGGAAATGTTGTGAAAGTGAAAAAGATTGTTATGGAGAATCGTCGAATCACAATTAGAAAAGCTGCTGAGGATGTCGGCATATCGGTTGGCTCATGCCATGCAATCTTTCCGGAAATTTTGGGCATGAAGCGTTTGGCAGCGAAGTTCGTTCCAAAATTGCTGAATTTTGACCACAAACAACGTCGCATGACCAGGAAATGTTGAATGACGTCAACGATGATACAGATTTGCTTAAAAGGGTCAAAACATGGTGACGAAGCATGGATATGTGATTATGACATCGGAACCAAAGTCCAATCGTCCAATCATGGAAGAGTCCTGGAGAGCCAAGACCAAAAAAAGCACGCCAAGTTCGATCAAATGCCAAGGTTTTGCTCACTGTTTTCGTCGATTAGAATTGCGTAGTGCATCAGAAGTTCTTACCACAAGGTCGTACGATAAGTAAGAAGTATTGCCTTGAAGTTATGCCCCGCTTGCTTGAAACAATACGAAAAAAACACCCGGAATTGTAGAAAAAATTGCATGGTTTTTGCATCGATAATGCACTTTGTTACTCATCTTTGCTTGTGAGAGATTATTTGGTCAAAAACAACGCCGTTATCATGTTATTCACAAGATTTCACCCCATGCGACTTTTCCTGTTCCCAAGGTTGAAGAGACCCATGAAAGGGCGACGTTTTGCGACGATTGAGGAGATAAAAACGGAATCGCTGGGAGAGCTCTAGGATATACCAAAAAGTGCATATTAGAACTGCTTTGAGGATTGGAAAAAACGCTGGCACAAGTGTATTATATCTGAGGGGGACTACTTTGAAGGAGATAAAATAGAAATTGATAAATAAATATTTTTTGAGAAAAATTAAAATTCGTGTTGAACACACCTCGCAAATACGGTATAACTTGGCACGCATCAGGCGTTTAGCAAAATTTTGTTCGGTAAATGGAAATAGTCTGCATTACCACGCACCTGGACCTTGAGTATATGTAAATCATTTCACCTGACTAAATTTTCTGTACTGGTTTTAACAAACCTTTTTAATTTTTATGTTATCCACTTTAAGTATTCAATTCCTTAGTTTAATTTTATCCACGTTTCTAATTCAATTCATTAACTCCCAATAGTATTAATATTTAACTTGTATTATTTTATAATTAAACTCAATAGTTCATTCATACTGTTTATTAGTTTTTGTCCATAGAATTCCCGATTTTTCACCGTAAAAACCTTCTCCACCTATTAATTGCCGTTTAGAAAAAGTCACATTTCCACATTTCATGCTTTGAAATTTCTGCCAAACCATCAGCTTTCATGGCCTTTCACATTTGTTGGCATATAAATTTCACCATCCCCTAGTTCATTGAACTCTCCCATCCACAACTACTGACAGAGGTTTTGCTAACCGACAACAGATGGCTCTCACATCACCAAGTATGACATGTTTCAAATTCTTTCACAAAATGTCACAGTTAGGGATGGAATTTGAGAGGCAGGCATTAGCGACTGATCAGGTTATAACAATTAAAACCATTTGATGTCACGCATTTAAAATGCATGGATTACAAGATATGGTCGTGGGCGACAGGTAGTTTTAACTAGCCGCTGCCACAGCCACAGTACACAGCCAGAGAACCAATTCAACTGCCGGAATCATTTCGTTTCTGTGCGAATTTTGGGACATATTTTATGTTTGCCCCGACAATTGTTGGTAGTCATGAAGTTGGAGCAATCCGTAGTTGATTTCCATCAAATTAAATTAACTATTATAGTTGCTGGTAATTATTTTATTATTATTAGCTTTGTACCGATGGAATTACGAAAAAACTTTATTGTCATTTTGAAATTGTCATGATGGAAATAAATGTCAAATAATTTCAAAAACATATACATTTTCTTTGAAGGTATGAAATATGATCTCTATGTAAGTTATTAACTTTTTCAAACATTTAAGAGAAGAGCCACCGCTGCGAATTATCGGTGGAGATGCGGCCAAACATGAACAATGTGTTTTAATTAAGTATAGTAATATAAGCAGGATTAAACTCTTAGAGGATATGTCTTGTTCTGTCCCTATAAATAACTACCCTTGGTGAAACGTTTCAAATATAAATGTAACGTTTTTCTTCAGAAAACTTGTTATGGAAGATACTTTTTATATACAGAAATGTTTGGGAAGACAAGAAGACCGTTCTTAAGACACATCCATGTTTGAAAAATTTCTTCAACGACAGTTATTTATACGAATAGTATAAGTCACACAAGGTTTTGGAAGACGTTTTCTTTTGAAAAACCCTTCTTGTGTCTTGTAGGAACCCTTCGTGTAGAATAGACACTCTCCTATAATAAGAACGTCTTCCAAGTTCATGTGATAAGTGTGTTTCAAGGCATAAATCAAAACGAAAACTATCTTCTAAGAAAGGTTTTTGATACGGAAAGAAAGTTTTCGCTTAGAGAAAGTTTGTTGAAAGTTATGTTTCCTGTAAAAAATGAATATCAACAGGCTTTCGTTGAAGGTACATGAAAAGTACCGTCTGTGCATCTTCTAGATATATGAAATGTGACACTTTTTTTGTATGAAAAATTTCTTTATGAAAAGTGTTTTCCACGACAATTTTCTACATGTACAGTACCTTCTATGAAGCTTTTCTATGTGGGAAGTGTCTTTCATGCCGCTTTTCTATAAGAAAAGCATTTTCCATGATACTTTTCTATAAGAAAAGAAAAACTTTTCTATAAGAAAATTGCCATCCATGTCGTGAAACTATATGAAAAATGCGTTTCATGGCACTTTTCTCTAAGAAATGCATTCTATATGGCACTTTTCTAAGCGAAGTTCACCTTTCAATACACTTGAAAGTGTCTGCCAAGATAACTCTCTATATAAAAGTGTTTTCCATGTAAAGAAAAGTCATTTTGTCACAGAATTCCTTGATTGAAATGCACATACAGGCTGGCGCACGAATCATGCTACAAACACAAAAAGTAATAACTTTTTTCAGTGAGTGAAATCGTTTTTTTTTGCGGGTTACAATTTGCACTTATGAAAATGAATGATTAAGATACCGAAAAGATGATTTGGATTGAGCAGCGCTATCATGCTTTGCATCAGTCCTTCATTTCCGTCCAAAGGGATTTTAGGCGGGAGTTTGACGGCACTCCCCCGAGTAGATGAACCATTATGTTTGCAAATCTTGGAACATCGCACGGAGACCGCACCATAGAGATATCTATTTTCGGTTTCAAGACACAATCACGGCTGTAGCATCGTTAATTCAGGCAAATCTAAGCGTTTCGACTCGAAGTTTATCAGCGCAAATTGGAATTAGCAGACGGTCATTACAATGGATAATGACTTAAACTTGTTTCCGTACAAGTTGAGCTCCCTGGATTTCCCTATTCGCCTGGAAATTAGCCAAAAAAAAAATTATTGAAATGGATGGAAGAGAACAACGACTTGATAAATTGCTTGTTTATGTCTGATGATGACCATTTTGATCTAAACGGCAATGTAAACAAGGAAAACTGCCGTATACGGAGTGAATCTAATCCATAAATACTCCATGAGATGAAACTGTACGCAGAACGAGTTACTGTGTGGCGCGCAGTCTCATCTAGGTGCATTGTGGGGGGTCATACTTCTTTGAAGAAAACGGTATAACAGTTATTTAAAGATGCTGAAGTGGTTTTTTTATCCAAAACTGCGCCGAAGACGCATCCCTTTCAACATCATTTGGTTCCAGCATGATGGAGCATTACACACATAGTCAGAACAGTTTTGGCGGAACTCCAACAAAAATTCCCAAACAAAATAATATCCAGATATTCCAATCTCCGTTGGCCTTTAACATCATCTAACCTGACCGCACCAGACTTTTTTATGGGGTTATGTCAAGCAAGAGGTGTAGAAAATGAAACTAAGGAATTTGACTAAACTGAAGCAGTCCAGTAAAACAATGAATGAGGCGATCCCGACGTCAGCCCTTCAGGCCGCAAAGAATAATTTTCTGAAAAAATTAGGTGAATTTTCATTTTTCTCAAAAAATATTTATTTTTTCATCAATTTCTATTTCATCTCCTTCAAATTAGTCACCCTCAGATATAATACACTTGTGCCAGCGTTTTTTTCCAATCCTCAGTTGCAGTTCTGATATGCACTTTTTGATATGTCCTTGGGCTCTCTCAGCGATTAAGTTTTTATCTCCTCAATCTTCGCAAAACGCCGTCCTTTCATGCGTCTCTTCAACCTTGGGAACTGTAAAAAGTCGTAGGGGGCCAAATCGGTTGAGACATGATAGACAAGCAGAGATGAGTGAGCACGTGCATTATCATGATGCAAAAGCCATGAATTTTTCTCTACAATTCCGGGATTTTTTTCGTATTGCTTCAAGCAAACGGCGCATAACTTCAAGATAATACTCCTTATTTACCGTACGACCTTATGGTTTGAACTCTTGATGCACTTCGCCATGGTAATCGAAGAAAACAGTGAGCAAAACCTTGACATTTGATCGAACTTGGCGTGCATTTTTTTGTTCTTGGCTCTCCTGGACTCTTCCACGATTGGACTTTGGTTTCGATGTCATAACCATATTCCCATGATTCGTCACCAGTTATTATCGTTTTAAGCAAATCTTGATCATCGTTGACGTCATTCAACATTTCCTGCTCATGCGACGTTGTTTTTGGTCAAAATTCAGAAATTTTGGAACGAACTTCGCTGCCACACGCTTGATGCCCAAATTTTCCTAAAAGATTGCATGGCATGAGCCAACCGATATGCCGACATCCTCAGCAACTTCTCTAATTGTAATTCGACGATTTTCCATAACACTTTCACTTCACTGTCTCAACATTTTCATCGGTTATTGATGTGCTGGAGCGAGTACGATCACCGTATGCCACTGTCAACATTTCAAGAGTTTTGAGCACTTAATTCCATTTTTTACACAAAATCTGATGCAACTTCTTTGATCCATTTTTTTCGATAGCAGGAAATCGCCGAACGCCGAACACTTGTTTTATTTATGCCCTTCACAAACAAACTAAACGTGCTATATGGATAAAACCGTCAACATATCTTCGGGGCGAGTGTAACAACATAAAAAAAATAATAATCGAAAGTCTAATGTACGTAGCCCGCGAAATTTGAAAATGCACTTATTTTTTGATCACACCTCGTAACTAATATATTAATATACAGGCGTATCTATATATGATTTCGATCAAACTTCTAATTCATTATAATGCTTGGACCCTGTCATTATATTATATATGTATAGAAAATATGACGTCATTTAAATGTTCGCCTCTGGATAGGTTGCAGCAGTGGATCTTTTTGAGATTAATCCAGTGTCATTTTCGAAAATATATGACCCAATGACACCTCCAGAACATAATGTGCACCAAACAGTTACTTTTTTCAGATTCAATTGCTTTACCACAACCATTTCTGGATTCTCCGAGCTCCATATGACACAATTTTCGTTGTTGAAGCTTCAAAGCTAGAAAACATTTTGTGCGATTGAAAGTCTGCCTTTGAATCAGCACTTCTGTAGTAAATTTTAACTATTTTTATGCGTCCTTCGTTTGTTAAATATACCCAAATAAACGCAGGAATTGTTAGATACCACTAAATAGTTGCTTTACATCAATTGTCATTTGATCGGCAATACCAATTGTAAGTAAAAATCAGCTAATTCGCATCAACTACGAGTTAGTCAGAACTACATATACATATATCCCCTACGATACAGTTGAAATTTTAGTTCATGTCAACTATGGAATTTTATTTGGTGTGGTTCATTGTATAAAAAGAGAACCAAGAATTGATTATTTAACAAGCGCACTTAAAGGGTTTGTCCAAATACTTTTTGTCGCTAAGTTAACACAACTGTGCTCTATACTGATGCTGAGTTTGAACGCAATCTGTCAATTAGTTTGATTACTGTTCTTAATTTCTGTATGTTCATCCCATAAAAACGGCAAACAAAGAATTTGTCTCGAATTTTTTAATTGTTTTGTAAATTAATTTATTTATTCAGGTTTATAATTTTAAGCCTTAAGGCCGATTTGTTTAAATTGCAATATTACAACGTATGTTCTCCATAATTCAATTACAAATGCATTATACAACTTTACAATGCTAATGCTATAAAAAGTTTGTATATCTTAATACCAAAAAAAATATGATTTACAATATGACGATCTATTTCACTTATTAAAATTTTTCACTATGTATGTTTTTCGTCCTAAAATACGGAATTGTAACTTTAATTGGAATTTACAGCTACTCCATAATATAACGAAAAATTAATAACAGACTAAATGGTTAAAATTAATAACTCCAAGTAAAAAGTAAAAAAAAAATTGTATTGGAAATTGAATTTCGAGTGTCGAGTCGCTGAAACTGCTATAGAAAGCTTACATTGAATTGGATTTATCAAAAATACATAAATATTAGTGGTACAGTGCACTCAATAGCAGTCAAGACGTGGTGAATAATTTGCCTCAGTCTGGTCGAAAATCAACATCCTCAAATGCAGATAAAACATCGATAAAGTGAAGAAAATGGCGACTGAAAATCGTCCTGTATATTTGAGAGAGGCAGTCGCTGAAATTTCTGCGTGTCATGAATCAATTCATACTATTTTTCACAATTGTTTGGGTATGAAAACCTTTGCCGCTCGATTAATCCCGAAAGACCTGAGATTTCATCAAAAACGTAATCGTTTAAACTTGAGCTTAAGGATCGCTGAAGTTAAGTTAAGGAAACAAATCCAATTTCATGTTCATAAAATACATTATAACTGATGATGAAGCACGGATTTATGAGTTTGTCATGAAACCCTGTCACTGAGCTTCGAAATTGCGCCTTCCAAACTGAGCTGTAATTGAAAAACAAACACATCAAATACAACCAAAAATCAAGGAATACACTCAATATTACGGAGTGTATTCCTTGACTATCGCGGTTTTGTGCACTCGAAATTCTTGCCAGAAGTCAAAGCGGTAAATAAAGAATGTTATCTACGCGTTATATGGAGTTTGGGAGAGTAAACTTGTCGAAAAAGGTCAGATTTGTAGAAAGAAAACTCATAGATTGACACCATGATTACTTACTATCTCACATGGCTATCATCGCGAACGAATTTCGTGCTAAAAACTCAACAAATATAATCAAACATTCACCATATTCGATTGATATGGCTCCGGCTGATTTTTTTCTTTTTATAAAACTCAAATTATGACATCGAGGCCTCCGTTTTTAGGCGATCGAAAACATAAAAGAGAACTCGTGAAGTAAGAACTGAAGTTTTTCCGGAAAATGGGTTTGAAAACGTTTTGATGATTGGATTATGTTATTATATTGTTTTGAAAGGGTCCTACTTTGAAGACAATACAAAAAAAATGTAAATAATAAATATTTGGCGTTTTATTGACCATTCTCGTTACTTTTTTGACAAAGTGTACTTGGCAAAATATACGCCATTATGCTCGAAAAGTGATTCAAAATTGTACCTCTGATATAGATCATTTACACTTGATTGATTTATAGGCTCACACACAAATTTCTTACACTTTTATAATTCATTTGTATTTTTTCTTCAATTTAAATCAAACGTTTAATAGACCAATGCTATTGATTTTGATCCATTTCAGTAACCATTTTCCATGGAACAATTTAAGGTGTATCGGCACATTGAGAAGGGTGCAGTTGAACCGAATTGTAATCGATATATTCAAAACTTTTAAAACCGTCAAGCGTGTAACCGCTGCTACCATAATCAAAACCGAAACAAGTATAAGTTTCAGTCTGATTCTCTATTTCTAAAGGTAGATTGCCTTGTAACGCCGCTTGATAGTTGGGAGATATCATTCTTCGATAAAGTATATATATCGGAGTAAACCAGAGCATTGAATAGCCTGTGAAGACGATAGATGTTTATATTGTAAGTATGGCTTAAATAAGCACTACACCAGGGGTGTGAATTAAACTTACCAATATATAACAGTTGAGCAAAAAGTATCAGGAAAATTTGACCAGCGCCGACTTGATTTATTACGGCTGATATAACAGTGACAAAAATAAGTAACACTAGAAAGCCATATCCGACATATGCGACGTAAACATAAATCTCCACCAAGTTTACACGATTCTAAAAAGAGAGGAGAGTAATAATGCATAATTTAGACGAAGAAGTTTACACGATTCTAAAAGCAGAGTAGCAAAAAAAAAAATCCATAATGTAGATGTACCGGGTTATCCATTTTTCGGCTTCAAAAGTGTAGTTAAATAAAACACACATAAAGCTATGATTCTGATGAAATTTTTAATGCATTATAATGCTTAATCCTTGCCATTATGTACGAAATTAATGTCACTTAAATGTCCCCCTCTGAATTGATTGCAACAGTGGATCCTTTTGAGGTAGTTTTCGACCAATTTTTCGCACATTTCGGGCGGTATCTCAGCTATAACTTCACGAAAGTTGGTTTTCAAATGCTCCAACGTTTGGGGATTATCAGCGTAAACACGCTCTTTGACGTAGCCCCACAAAAAAGTCTAACGGCGTCAAATCGTATCATCTTGGTGCCCAATAGACGTCGCCAAAACATACAATTACGCCTTCTGGAAACTTCTCGTGCGTTGCCAATTGACATCGCGTAAATGTGAAATTTCGCGTAGCCAATTGACATCGCGTAGACGTGAAATTTCGCTTTCTGGCAAATTCTCATGCAACAAAGCCAAAATCGGTCGTATTGTGGGGCACCGTCTTATTAAGGTCACATATCGTCCAGTTTATGATCTTCAATTCCAGGTCAAAAAGTTGGTTACCATACGGCCATAGCGCTCTGAATTTAAAGCAATATTTTCGGCAGTGTTTACATTACGATGATGCACAGGCCTAACCACATCTGTAACGCTTCCAGTCTCTTCAAATTTCTTTATAATTTTGCCAATTCCTTGCACAGAAGGCTGATAATTATGACCATAATCACCCTGTATTGCACGAAAAGTGCCCACATTAGAATCACCACTTTTGTAGTAAGTTTTAACTATTTCTACGCGTTATTCGGTTGTTAAACGATCCATAATTGTAAATGACAAACCTTTTACTAAATAAATAACACTTCAGATGACAGGTATTTAACAGCTGATAGCCTTGCCAGATCGGCGGTTTTGAAACCATTAAATGGATAAACCTTTATATTCGGTGTTTTACCTGATCGATGCCTACAATTACGGTAACCAGTAAAGCAATTGGTATCGCACCGCAGGTGATAGTAACAATAGCAAGGACAGCGGCATCTTTGCCAATATCTTCACCTTCGCCGGAATGTGGAAATAGCGATTGAAATCTTTCAACGTTGGCCAGAGCTCCCACTACACAACAATAAATGAGTACGATAAAGACAGCAGTCACACAACCCGCCAATTGCATGGAGGCCGAAATTAAACTTATCGTTCGGATGTTGCTGCAACCCATTTTGAGGGCAGGGCTTAATGGTGATTTAAACAACCAATCTATTGGTATCGTCAACAATCTTGTAAACTTTGGCACAAACTGAACTGATTCATATCAAATGCAAATAACAGAACAGCGGCCACCCAGCCAATGCTAAGAGTTCTCTATCGTGCAAAGCTTTAGCATCTCCATAAATGTTTGTTTGCACGTCTGTACATTATATTATATATATGTGCAATTATACGAGTACTAAACCTCCTCTTCCTCCTTTTGCTCTCATAGTTAGCAAAAAAATATCCAACAAACGAGAGCTACGAAATATGTGATAATGCTGACATAGTCATTGATATAATTCTAAAGCCTCTATTAATACTGAATGGCTTGATAAATACAATCAAGCCAGAAATTTCAGTCTAGTGAACTGACCTACAAATACCATTACCCAAAGTCCATTTTGCATTGGAGCAAAATGGTGCGGAATGATAGAAGGAATTGCTAGATTCTTATCAACAAAAGCTCTGAATAAAATATAGCGATATTACTTCGGATGATGCTACAATTAATGCACAATAATTGATTCAAAAATGTTGATCCAGGCGTATATGTAATAAATTAGTTAATTTTTATGGGGGTTACTAAAATCCGACGGGGTTATCCGTTAAACTTTTTCACATTTTACCAAATATTGCTTTTGAAAAAGACTTCCTCTAGTCTACGCGCTCGACTATACTGGCGGAAAATTAAATTTCAATAAATTAGTCAATTTTTATGGGACGTACCCGAATGAGTTTGATACCGCAGTCCACTTTTAATCGCAGCCAAATTTGACTGAATTCAATGGAACCACTTGAAATGGTGAAGAGAAGAATATAAAGCGAAGAAGTTAAATCGACTCTTTGTATGGGAGATACCAGAAGGGACGTTTTTACTTGATCGACTTTCTCAATTATTGCCAGCTACTACAAGTTAGTTAATTTTTATAGAATAAGTCTTACGGGATTATCCGTTAGATTTTTTCACATTTTACCAAATATTGCAATTGAAATGAATGGGATGTACGTAAGTGGGTTCGATACCGCAGTCCTCTTTTAGTCCCAAAACAATATTTATTAAAAAATATAAATATTCAAATATTGCTATTGAAAAAAACTTCCTTTAGTCTACGCACTAGACTGTATAGGCGGAAAATTAAATTTTGATAAATCAGTCAATTTTTCTGGGACGATGTACGAGTATGGCAAATTTAGCTGAATTCAATGAAACCGCTTGAAATTGAGAAGTGATTAATATGTGATTTGAATCGACATTTTGTATAGGAGGTACCAGAAGGAGCGTGTTTACTTGATCGATTTTCTCAAATACGAGGTGTGTTCCCAAAAAAAAGGTGAGTTTTCAAATTTCGCGGGCTACATACATTCGATATTCGATTATTAATTTGTCTTATGTTGGTACACTCGTCTCGAAGATACGTTGACAGTTTTTTCCATAAGCATGTTTAGTTTGTTTGTGAGAGACATAAATAAGACAACTGTTTTTCATGTACGCCGATTTTCTGATATCGAAAAAAATGGATCAAAGAAGCTGCATCAAATTTTGTGTAAAAATAAAATTAATTGATCAAAAACACTTGAAATGTTGACAGCGGCATGCGGTGAGAGTACTCTGAGTCAAAAAAAATGCTCACAAGTGGTACGAGCTTTTCACAGAAGGTCGAGAAGATGTGAATAACCACGTTCGCTCTAGGCGCTCCAGCACTTCAACAACAGATGAAAATGTTGAGAAAGTAAAGAAAATTGTTATGAAGAATCGTCGAATCACAATTAGAGAAGTTGCTGAGGATGTAGGCATATCAGTTGGCTCATGTCATGCAATCTTTTCGAAAATTTTGGACATGAAGCGTGTGGCAGCGAAGTTCGTTCCAAAATTGCTGAATTTTGACCAAAAACAACGTCGCCTGAACATCGCTCAAGAATTGTTGAATGACGTCAACAATGATACAGATTTGCTTAAAAAGATTATAACTGGTGACGAATCATTGGTTTTGGTTATGATATCGAAACCAAAGTTCAATCGTCCCAAGACCAAAAAACAGCACGCCAAATTCGATCAAATGTTAAGGCTTTTCTCACTATTTTCTTCAATTACCATGGCGTAGTGCATCAGGAGATCATACCACAAGGTGCTACAGTAAATAAGGAGTATTACCTTGAAGTTATGCGCCGTTTGCGTGAAGCAATGCGAAAAAAACGCCCGCAATTGTGGAAAAAAATTTATGGCTTTTGCATCGCGATAATGCACCTGCTCCTCATCTTTGCTTTTGAGAGATTGTTCGGTCAAAAACCACACCGTTATTATGACTCAGTCACCATATTCACCAGATTTGGCCCCCTGCGACTTTTTCCTGTTCCCAAGATTGGAGATACCCATGAAAGGGCGACGTTCTGCGACGATTGAGGGGATAAAACCCGAATCGCTGGGAAAGCTCAAGGATATACCAAAAAGTGCATATCATAACTGCTTCGGAGAATTGGAAAAAACGCTAGCACAAGTGTATTGTATCTGAGGGGGACTACTTTGCAGGAGATAAAATAGAAATTGATGAATAAATAAATATTTTTTGAGAAAAATGAAAATTCACCTTATTTTTTGAACACACCTCGTATTGCCAGCTGCTACAAAGCAAAACAATGAACAAAAATTTGAATTATTGGAATCTACAAATTTGAAGTTACAGACAGAAAATTAAATTTAGAAAAATAAATCGATTCTTGTGGGAAGCACCAAAAAAGGGTTACGACAACCTTAGCAAATCCTTAATCGACCTAATTTGGTGTAATTCTATAGAAGATGTTAACATAGGAATATGAGGGTTAAAATAAGTCATTTGAATGGAAGATATCAGAAGGAACATGATTAGTCATTCGATTTTCTTAGTATTTAACAAGAATTATAAACCAAAGCAATAGAACAAAATTCAAAATGCTGTAGTCCACGTATTAAAAGTTATAGGGAAAAATTTGAATTTCGGAAAATCTGCCATTTTATATGGGAGATACCGGAAAAAGGCTGACAATGCGGTCTATCTTCATTCTTAGACACTACTTTAGCAAACCTTTGACATGTGCAAATTTGACTGAATTTTGTTCAACCGGATAGAAGAAATAAACATTCTTAAATCGAATGAGTTGACGAAATTCAATTTTTTCCTTATAACTTTTAATTGCCAATTCACAGATTGCAACGAACTAAATGTTTGTACCTTTGTATTGATCTAAAATTCCTGGTAAAATCTAAAAAGAAGTGACCGGTTAATTCTTAGCCCATAATTTCAAGCGGTTGCGTTTAATTCAGCCAAATTAGACAAATATTAGACAAACAGACGTTTAAAAAATGTTGTTTTGATACTAAAAACAAAAATATATTCTTGGCTTGAATCGCATCAAATTCAATATAATTGTAGCATGCATCAAGTATTTAGTAAACTTAATCTTGCGAAAGAGGGCCACATTGGCTTGCCCGTAGGCAGACATAGCCTAGATTTAGCAAAAATCGCAGAAGACCTTTGTATGTTACAGTTTGGTTAGTTTATAGTGCGTTTATTCCAATTAAAGACTAATATGCCACGCTGATTTTTCGTGGAAATTTGAAGCTAAATTTTTCCATCATAGTGTGTTAGACAAAAATTTTGTAAACTTGTGATCTGAAATAGTATCGAAAAAAGATATACGTATAATTTCACAATTTTAGAAATATCACAATGTAAAAATATATGGTGTTTGAAACCGATTCTAATAAAAATCGCACAACACACTTTAGATGAATCGATGAAATCGAGCAATGTAAGCTAAATAAATAACAGAACGCGATCAAAGTCAGCGCCAGTATAGGAGCAACTTAGCTACAAACATAATTATACGTTCACCCGGAGCACTGAAGATACAAATCATTTGAAACGGCAACAGTGTAGCACCCTGAAGAAGGCCTTTAAAGTGCCAGATATCTTTTGACGAAATGCATTTCATGAGTTTTTAAATCGACTGAACGATGCCCGTCTGTCCGGACAGCCAGTTAGGCTGGTGGTCACGTTAATTGCCGTAAATTTTTAAGGAATTTTTTAAAACTTGGTCCAGCTAATATTTTTCCAGATAAGCTATATTGACCTATCCCTCCTGGTAACTCCCACAAGAAATAAAACGATTTATCGATTTCGATTTCAATTTCAATTTCCTCGCTGTAATTTCTCATAATATTCAGAAATCCAAATTTTCGTCCATTGGATTTTATCACAATTACACGTAAATTTTGGAATAGAAAATCTACTAATTAACACCACCTCTTCCGGTACATTCCATACAAAATGATCGAACACCTATATTTTATATAGGTTTATATCTTTTATTTAGTTGTACTAAATTTAATCAAATTTAGGACAGCGTTTGTCAAAGTGGAATATTAAAACGAAAACGGACCACAATGCCACACCCTTTCTAGTACTTCCCATACAAATTGATCGATTTTGTGAAATTCAAGCAATCCTTTGTAACTTCCAATTAGTCGGCTGTGTGGAAGTCTATAGTTGTACAGGGTTGCCCATATTCGACGGACCCATGCTTTTAAAAAAAAAATCAAAGAAAAAAATAAAAATTTGGCGGTTGGCAATCTTATTCATTTAATTTGTTCCAAGTAGATTTGTTTACATCAATTTTTGAATATGATATCTCTCAAATGGCCGCCTCTGGCGTTGATGGCGTATTGTGCCCTTTTTGCAGCATTTTCCATCGTTTTCGCCAACATTTCGGCCGGAATAGCGGCTATTTCTTCACAAATGTTGTCCTTGAGCTCTTTTACGGTGGGAATATGGGCAACCCTGTATCTATTACATTGTTTGGATATTCTCTGCAATATCTCAATTCATTTTCTAAATCAGAAGTTCTTCTACGTTGTGTAACAAATAAGTTTTAAGCAAAGTTTTAAACGAAGAAATTCTCGTTTCAGCCTTTAAATAAGGAGGTGAATGATTAAATTCTTGGCTTCCTGAAAATTGTATTCGTTGTTTCGTGGTTTCAAACAAACACCTTTTACGCTTAGATTGCTACTATTTCTTGTATTGAAAACTGTTTTGATTTCTGGAGAACTTTATAGTATGATGGCCTATACTACGAACGCATTTAAAAACGTATAATAAAAGCTGCAGTTTACAGATTCCGCATATTGGCAAAATCGTCGGAAAAACATCTTTATATAGGGAAAAAGTCGAAAATGTCGTAGGAAGATTTGCCACTATTTTCAATGCCTTTGACTGAACCCTTTGCAAAGATTTTAATTCTCCACTTTTCCTATATCAGTACGCAACAGCCAAGTAATTGAAATTGCTTTGGATCAACGCCTTATACATCAGTAATGTAGTATTTCGGTCAAATTTATTCTTGAATTTATATAACAATCCGAGAGCTTGCGCTGACTGTCAAGTGTTGCATGTGACGATCCCAAGAAGGGTTACTTTGAAGGTATAAGACTAAGTATTTTATAGTATTGACTTCTCCGATCTCTTTGCCATCAACATGGACAAATAAGTTTCTGCTGTTAACATTACATGGCCTAAAACGTATAAAATTTCTTTTATCAGGGTTTAAAAATAATTTATTTATTCGTGCAAGTTCTGATATGAGAGAAAAAATCACGTCCTATATAAGCTTCAACTTCAGTTTCAAACCGGTAGAGATAAATCAGACATATATCGTCAGCATATATGAATAGTTTGTCTGTTGACTCAAGGTTTATTATGTTTTATTATAAACAATAATATTTATACTCGTAAATATTGTAAATAAAAGAGGTCCAAGAGCACTATCTTGTGGCACACCATGTTCAGGATGAGCCAAGTCACTTTTATGATCACCTATGCTGATATACTGCCTTTGGTTATGCAAATAATTTGCGTTAAGTGACAGTTCTCTCCCACAAACTCCATAATATTTCAATTTTTGAATTAAAATTTCGTGATCAATAAGATCAAATGCTTTGGATAAATCATAAAAAATTCCAACTGCACCTTTAAAGCCATCGTCCAAAGATTTACAAATGCAATTGACTACATTTGTGACAGCTTTCTCAGTACCGTACCCTTTCCTGAATCCATATTGAAAGCCACTTAATAAATTGTTTTCTTCAAAATATCCTGATATTTGATTATATAATATTCGTTCAAATATGTTGTTAATTACTGGTAAAACAGCAATTGGCCTGTAGTTGTCAACAGTAGAAACGTTGCGTTCTTTTGGGATAGGAATAACTCGGTGTAATTTCAGTATGTCGGGATACGCTGAATTGTCGACAACACCGTTAAATATATTTACTAAAAATGGGGTAAGAATGTGAAGAATTTCTAGTATGATGACTGAAGAAATTCCATCATAACACGGACTTTTCCCACGCGATAAACTAAGAACGATGTTCTGCATTTCTTTGTCTGTGGTGTAGTCAAAATGTAGTCTAGAATTTTGGCGCTGAGAATTTGGGGCGGTCTTTTTAAATGATTAATTGCCCGCTATTAGAAATTTCTGCCACTCTATAGCGAACTAATATAGATTAATCTTTTTGGTCTGTATGAAAAATAGAAGCAGCATACAAGGGTTCGATATATAAAAATTACAAAGTTTGCTTTAATATTCACTATGATTACACCACCACTTAGGTAGGGTGCATTTAAAACATCTAACAACTTTTGCGGTTTCTTAACACATTTATAAAAAACAGCTTAGACTATTAATGAATTAAATTGTTTTCAGTGGTTTCGCGTCGCGTAAACTTACACAATGAGATATTTATTCAGTCAAAATTGTTTGATAGATGTCAACAAATATATAATGTAGCCCGCATCTCCTCAACTTGTTTTTAGTTCCTAATAAGACGAAGATTGTATTTTATCATAAAACGCTGAGCTTAGAAGTGTTCTCGATGATCAGCTACCGCAAATTCTATATATGAAATATATTCGAATTTTATCTGCAGAAGTTTTATCTATACTCGTATGTGGTTTGGGTATTTCCGTCTATTTTGTTATTCTTTCTTTAAGTAAATAATTTTATAATTGTAAATATCACAATGTTAGTGTACTTTCTCTAGGGCTACAGTAAATATACGGAATTTTAATATCAGTTTGGAGCCTATCACAAAGTGTCCATACAACACATGCCAGTGTTGTGCAGGCACTTGGTTATGGCACAGTGTCTTACGATTAAACATCGGAACTTCTGTATACGTATGTACGCATTTTTAGAACGGAAACTTTTAGAATAGTTCGTACATCGATGCGATCAGTTTTTGTAATGAAACAGATTTAAATTAATCTATTGCATTTTTGCACATAAATGTATAGTAAAGAGAAATTCATTATTTTACCAATAGATGGTTTCAGTTTTACGTACCTCGCCTAATACAGTTACAATCGGGTTACACTAGATGGCGCTAGAAACATAATATTTCGTACTCCTAAAAAAAAGGACTCCGACAATTTTGTGAATGCTTGACTGAATATTGTTTGGGCCCTCGCCAAAAATAGGCACTAGTAATGGCAAAATACATCATACCTTACAGTTTTTCTTCGATAAAGGCGAAAATGCAAGCCAGGCGGCAAGCCAGGTTTCTGGATCTGATAGCATAGTAGCCAATTATGCGCAATTATGGTTTCGTTGATTTCTTTCCGGTAATTTTGATGTCAAAGATGCACCACGCTCTGAAAGATCAATTGTCGAAAGTGTCGAAAAAATAATGGAAACCGTCAAGTCCGACCAGGATTGATTGCCAAGGAGCTAAATAATACACAAAAACCATCTGAAACCACTTGATAAAGGCTGGATACAATCAAAAAGAAAGTCCGATTTGTGGGCGCCAAACGAGTTAATGTAAAAACAGCTTATAAATCCGAATTTCCATCTGCGAATCGTTGCAGAATCGCACTCGACCAATTTCAGAAGTAGGTGGTAACTGACGACGAAAAGTAGGTCACTTGTAACAATACGAAGCAAAAACGATTGCTGTTGAATCATAGCGAGCCGTCGCAAATAGTGGTCAAGGTAGAATTGACAGTCAAGAAAGTTTTGCTGTATGTTTGGAAGGATAGGCGGGGAATCGCCTACTATGTTTCTGCTCATAGTAGGCGATTATAGTATAGTTAAAGCAAATAGTACAGTTGAGGGCGACGTTGTTCGTGGCTGTACACAGGGTTCCATTTGTGGTCCACTTATATTAAATCTCATGTAGAACCCATTACTGCGGTGGCCAAGTGATCAGCGCAAAATTTACACGCATGCTGATAGTCAACTCATCATAGTTGAGGATCGGTCTCGTTACGTGCTGGAACAGCGGGTCTTGGCTATAATGACGATAATCAGGCAATGGTCAGAACATGTTGGTATGGATACTGCCGTCGATAGGACCAACATAATGCTTTTGCGGAGTAGAATGTCTTGCAAAGCATTAGTTCGCCTAACTGGTGGATCTGTGCTCAACTGCGTCACCGAGGTGAACTACTTGGGCTTTGTTATGGGAGAGTAGATCAACTATTTGCCTAATTTGGATAGGTTGAGAGGTATATTTGTCTGCGTTGTTGGATGTATGCTTGGGAATGGGTAAAGTTTTAGCAGACGAGCTGCTCGTATCGTTTGTCAGGGACTGTTTGTTGTCATGGCAACATATGCGTCTCCTGTGTAGTTCGAGTCGGTGAAATCTGCATTCGGGTATCGTAAAACACTCTCTTGTCAGCGAGTAGTGTTATTGACTTGTATGTCAGTAGATCGTACGGTACAGTAGACTTCTTGCCTTATTAATTCTATACTTGCTTGATATTTTGTAATATTAAAGATGTGTAGGATGTTATCGATCCTCGCTGGATCTTGTTGTAATTCGACGGAATTCAAGGCCAGAACGGCATTCACTGACGGCAAAGGACTGGCCCATTGAGGGGTTAGAGAGCTTAAGTAGGGCTGAGCTTAGGGGACTCTTGGACAAATGTGTCTTATCGAGATGCCAAACATATTAGAAACAGAATCAGAATGGATGCCCTACATTTAAGATTTTGCCTAATGTTAGGTTTGTTGGTGAAAACTCCGGTTTTGGTTGCAACCTTTGGCTTGGTTTCATACTGATCAGACATGAGTTCCTCAATGGCTTTCTGCATAGGAGAGCCTTATCCGATCGTGAGTCGTACAGTTGCGGTGCACCAGTCGAAGACTGGCGGCATGTGTTGTGCCAACGTCCCTTATATGCAGATATAGGGGACCACCAGGGATTAGCGATATGTAAGTCAGGTGATGATTGGATAATCAATTATATGCTCTGTACGCAGGGCGTGTTGGCTAGATCAACGGTGTTTGCTTCCAGAGCGTTTGCTCGGCGTAGGGCTACTGTGGCGTAGTTGTAGGAAGTGGGTCTGTCGACCTCTTCAAAGCAGTCTGACCCAAAAATTAAGTGACTGCATGACTGTTGGATCAGGCTGATCTCACAGTTTTGTTCAGATTGATAGGCGGCATCTGCTGGTCGGTGTTAGGGCACCATTCGCTGGACCGCAAGCGGTTGGAACTGGGAGCAGGTCAGTTACAAGATCTGATCAGAGGTTACAAGGGTGACGAGGATTCAGATGGACAGGGTCTTCAGTTCGTGCCTTGTTCATCTGTCTTATAGATCTCTTTGGGGGGTACGGGCAGGTATGGGGTTTTCACGTCTATGTCTAATGGTTGCCATTCACCGTCACCCAGCGGAAGGGGATCAGTAGGTCCCGGGACAGAGTTCCCGCCTGATCATTTTGTGTTGGACACCTAGTGGGATCATCCCGCAGGTTATTGGTAGAAACCGAAATCGTTGATAGAGTCTTTGTTTTCGAATGTAAAGTTATATTTTACCACCGAGTGCTATAGACCCATAGAGTGGCAAAAATGGTAGGATGGGCCTCACTTCTGCCAATGGGGGTTATGCTCCATACTAACATAATCAGTTCGGCAACTGCTGGCTGGAAGAAAGGGCCGATAGTTGCGGTAAATTGATTCAAAAATTGTCAACTCCTACTCCTAAATATTCAAAGTTTACTTGGCTTTCCCTAGGGGGCGCTGCAATCGCATTATAATATTCCCAGTATTATTGGCACACCGTCGGTAAGGCCTTCACCGTGAGACTCACGTAAAACCCTCGTGGACTCAGTCAAACTCTTAATTCGAGCCTGTACTGTCAACAATTGAACTATCTGAATGAAGCAATAGCCCAGAAGCGGCCAGCTTTAATCGATTGGAGGGAAATTGTGTCTCACCAGTACAATCGCAACCTACTTGCCAGATGCTTAGGAAGCTTAGTTGAGAGGTTTTTATGCATCCACCTAATAGTGTGGACCTGATACCAGCTGATTACCTTACGTTCTTGTCTATGGCGTATAATTTTCTGATGAAAAATTCGCTTCAGGAAAAGCTTGTGCAAATCAACTCTCCAGGTTTTTTTTTGCAAACACAGACGGGGGTTTCTATGAGAGATACATAAAAAAATTCTTCTTCCTCGGTGACGTTGGAATAGACATCCTTATCATTAATGCGCCGCCCATAGAAAATAATTCTCACCGCTTTGATCTTCTGCGCTTCTCCTCCAATTCGTCACACCAAGTTTCGATAGTATTTTAAAACCATGATCCTTCCAACGGAGTTCCAAAATTGTCAACTCCAACTCCTAAATATTCCAAGTTTGCTATTCTTTCCCTAGGGGGCGCTGCAATCGCATTATAATATGCCCAGTATTATTAGCACACCGTCAGTAAGGCCTTCACCGCCAGACAAACGTAAAACGCACGTGAACTCGGTCAAACTCTTAATTCGAGCCTGTATTGTCAACAATTGGGCTATCTGAAGCAATAGCCCAGAAACGGCCAGCTTTAAACAAATGGAAACTGTGTTTCACCAGTACAATTAAAAGCCACATGCATCGATAGCTACTCGCCGGACGCTTAGGGAGCTTAGTTGAGAGGTTTTTATGCATCCATCTTATACTGTGGACCTGGTACTAGCTGATTACAATATGTTCCTGTCTATGGCATATAATTTTCTGATGAAAAATTCGCTTCAGGAAAAACTTATGCAAATCAACTGTCCCAGTTTTTTTTTCCAAATACAGACAAGGGTTTCTATGGGAGAGACATAATGGAAATCTTCTTCTTTTTCTTCGGTGACGACTGGAATAGACATCCTTATCTACTATACGCCGTCCGTTCCCAGCGCTTCGATCTTCAAAGTTTTTCCTCCAATTCGTCACACCAAGATTCGATAGTATTTCAAAAGCCTTGTCCTTCCAGTGGGGTTTTGGTCGCTCTCTTCTGCGCTGTCCATCGAGTTGGGTGTCGAAAACTTTCCGTACCGGAGCATTTAAGTCCATTCCCACAGCATGACCCAGCCAACGCAGTCGCTGTTTATTAATGCGTTTAACCACGCCGATGTCGGCATATAGCCCATACAGTTCATTGTTCATGCGCAGAATTCTGGGTTATGCCGCAAACGGATGATTCAGTACTGGCAGTTTTCGAGAGGAAAATACTCCATAAATATATGGACCAATCATCGTTAGCAGAGAGTATCGGCGTCGCAGGAACATAATGGAATTACCTTCAAAATATCAACAATTTATCGTACGAAATGGTACATATTTGACCTAAAGGTTGTACTAAGCCCACTTTTCATGGTGAACCTCCATATAAAAAAATTGTCATGAAATTTGAGGCTACATTTTTCCACCAGACAGCACTATGTTTTTTCGCGAGAAAAATTTTCTTAGACCTCAAAACCAATGTTTGTTTTAGTTGGTTTCCAACATAGAGATCGGAACGACTTACGTTTTTATGTCGTAGTAAGTTTGATAATATATTTGTGAACTTGTGAAATGAAATTCTAATACCACAAGACAAAATTTTATAAGTTTATGTAATTTTCTAATATCGAATTTATTATTACGTAAAAACATCACCTTTTCCAATTTCAGTGTTGGAAACCAACACAAAAAAAAGCTGGCAATGCCGCAAAATTTTTTCACGAGCAAATAATGCCTCTTGTGATTTTTTCCTCGTGAAAGAAACATAACATTCAGTTTAAAACTGATCAATCCAACTATGCTAAATGAAGCCTTCAATGTCCTGCAAAATTAATGGAATTGTTTATGTTACGCCTTTTATTTACGTTCTTCCTTTCACATAGTTCGTTTTGAATATAAGTCTTTGAATTAAATGCAAAATTTTCGGATAAACGAAGTAGAAAAGGACTACAGGGCAATAAAAAACAGCTCGTAATTCCATGATCTTTCGAAGACATAGAGAGCTTGGCAATCTAGTACTAACGACAAGTGTCATCACCTTTTTTTTTGAATATTCAAGATGGATATAATGGTGCCCGAAATCGCCTTCCAAAACCACAATTTATAAAAATTTAATATTTCTCCAAATAATTCTCAAAACTTTTTGCATTAATTTAAGTAAGTAAGTAAGTATTTATTATTAAACATCACAAATTTATAAAGTAACTAAACTTAAAGCTAAGATTATGTTAAAAAAATCACACAGTGATTATAGAAGTAGAATATATTTTTGAACTTAAAACTATAAGTTAGATTATTTTCGATTACCTATCAGATAGTCTATGCTAAAAGGTTTCTTATCTTGAGTCGATGTTGTTGGATTCGGTTGCTCCGGTGAATCTATTTTCATTTCCGTTTCCTCGACGGAAATAGCCTCATTATTCGTAGTTATATTCACTAGCCTCATTAGCTCGTGCAGATAGACAGTGGATCTCATGGCACGTTCGATGATTTCATAAGTTTGTTGAGAAAATTCCTTGTACTGTTCCTCGATGGCAACTTGTTCCAGTTTTTTTACTCTACGACTCATACGGCAAGCAATGGTGTTCTTGTCGCGTCTCTCCTGATCCTTGGGAGTTCTTTCCTTCTTGGGGAACTTGCGTACCATGTTGCCATGATATTTGCAAATGCTGCGTAAGGTTTCCTGACTGATCCTTGGCAAAATGGCGGCAGGGGGAGCTATGATGGTCGTGCTGGGCTGTGCAATTGGTGTCGATGTATAGCGTGGTGGAGCAAATGGTGCAGGTGAGTAAGCGGTTGCATATGAGGCATCGCTGAAGGATGAGGTGCGGCGGCGCTTGGGGGATGGTGTTGATGCAAAATAATTTGATTCCGTGGTCGAGGACGCTGCACTAGTTTCCATAGACTGTTGCGTAGGGGAACTGCCACCCAATCTTTCAATTTCCACTTGTACACACTTGTAGTCATCCGAGGAATTGCTGGAATCGTCGCGTGATCTTTTACGCAGATCGAATTTCTTGTGGCGGTATTCGAAACTTTCGTCAATAATTAAAGCCATGTTGCGTTTTTCGTTTCGTGATAAAATTATTATTAATTTTTCTTTATAAATTTTTAAAAATATAATAATTTTTTTAAATTTTTTGCAAATTTGTTAAAAATTTTTTTTTTTTCAAGAAAGTTGTCTTTTTCAGTGAAAATTATTAGTTTTTCTTTACGAAATTTGGTGAAAT
>JAHXMU010026204.1:0-44277 GCA_019455685.1 Philornis downsi
ATAGATTTTCCATTTGACATGTTCTACGTTTTGGATGAATGGTTATGTGAGTGTGGCGCAATCAGATGCCAACTTGCAACAAATATGCGACACAGAAATGGTAGTGAGTGAATGAGTGTGCGTGAGTGTGGTGTGCATTTGAAATGTTTTATGCTGCAAGTCGAAATATGCAGATGTAGATGTGCATAAATTTTTGTGCGAAACACAAACCCACAAAATGCAAACAAAACTGAATGCATACAACATTTATTCATTCATTCATTCGTTCACTCGCTCATTGGGACGAGTGAGACAGTCCGTCATTTATGTTAAACCAACCCCAATCTAATCATCCATCCATTCGATCAAAGCAGCCATCCCACTTGCAACACGGTGAGTCAATAATGAAAACTGCCAACAGTTAGTTGCCACTGTCAACATAATGCCACCACATACAAAAATCCATCTATGCATCCGCACTCACATGCGGTGTATTTGTTGCATATAAATTGTGTGGCATGTACGTACAAATATGAGATGCAAAGCTTGTGTGTGATGTGTCGTCGCCAACGATGATAAATAAATATTATGATAGATTTCAGTACACCATATTGAATGCAGAAAGTAGTATCTCTAGTATTGGTAGGAGAAAGACTCCCAAACATTAAACATTTCTGGTAATAGAGAAGAATGATATGTAAAGGAGTAAAAATGAGGATCTATAAAGGATTTAATATGCTCTTTCCTGGGACTGCATCCACCTCCATCTCCAAAAAAGTAGACTGTTACAGACTTTTATTTAAAAGTGGTGGAAAATATTTTCTCATTTTTTATGTTTTACCTTTACTTGAAAAAAATGGTACAAGCTTAGTTCTGCTTATTGTTGATCGCGTAAATACGACGATTATGCTTGTGATTCTTTTTTTTTTTCTATGAACGGAGGTCTCCCCAATGTGCTAACGATGATTTTCGGAGCTGCCATGAAGCATTAGGTCGCATTCAGCGGGTCTACAAATAGAATGCATGTAAGCTCAGAGCGTTGAGGTCTTCCAGGTCCCATTTATAGGGTGAAAGGGAATTTATTTGTTTTTCTGTGTGCAAAATTAAGTTAAATTCCAAACTAAACTATGGCTTCGAGATGCGATTAACTTGGCTTGAAAGACCAATTTGTATTTAAACTGTAGTAAAACGCCGACTAATTTCGCGCATTTTCCATAATTGAGATCAAAATGTACGTGACAACATTTGTTGCAGTTGGTTAATAAGTGCATTCTGCTTATAAGGATATATGAACAAATAGAAGGACATAGCTAGATCGAATTAGAGAGTGATTCTTCGTCGATCGACAAATATTTTATGGGCTTTATCACTTGTAATATTGAATGTCACATTCAACGCTAAACCAATATATCCCGCATCACGTGCTGTGTAGGGTATACAAATTGGTGTGATAACTGATATAACGAATCGAGGAATGTATTACAAAGTAGCTATTGTTTGTCCGATCAATGTTGTCCTATAATTACAGGACAAATTTATTAAAAATAAGGCATCGTTACCGAAATCGTACTACTACTATAAAAAATACAGGGTTGCCCATATTCGACGGACCCATCTGGCAACCCCAAAACTTTTGACAGAGATGTCAGATCGCTTAATGACATACCGTGGAACAATACACGCCACGCGAGCGCTCTGAAATAGTTGAAATTTACATTCAACAGAAGAAGTCAATTGTGAAAACTCAACGTGCTTTTAAAATATTAAAAAATGTGAGAAGTGCGCCTTCTAAGAACACCATTAAGCGTTTATACGAAAAATTTTCGACTGGTGAGGCTCTTTCTAATCCGAAGAGGTCAAATAAAAGTCGACCAAGGCGATCGGCCGAGAATATCGCTGCCGTACGAGCCAGTGTTGAGAGGTCCCCAAGAACATCCCAAAAACGCCGTTCTCAGCAGTTGGGCATGGCTCGGTCCACTTTACAACGGATTATTCGCGTTGATTTGCATTTGTTCCCGTACAAAATTCAATTGACGCAAAGATTGTTGCCTGCGGACAAGCCTTGTCGATTGGAATGGGCCCAACGAGTCATCGAAATGGCCGATGATGACGAGCAATTTTGGAACAAAATTATCATGTCCGATGAAGCCCATTTCACATTGAATGGGACCGTAAATAAGCAAAATTGCCGTATTTACGCCACTGAAAATCCTCAGGAGATTCAAGAATTGCCTCTTCATGACGAAAAAGTCACAGTTTGGTGCGGCGTTAGTGCGAAAACGGTCATTGGGCCGTTTTTCTTCCAAAACGAAAATGGCCATGCTGTTACCATCAACCAGGAGCGTTATCGCGACATGATGACCAATTTTGTGATGCCAATTATTCGTCGAAAGCGTATGAGGCAATTCTGGTTTCAACAAGACGGCGTTCCACCGCACACAAGTCGCATAACAATCGATTTTCTGAAGAATTTGTTTCCGGGCCGTTTGATGTCGAAAAGTGGTGATTTGGACTGGCCACCGCGTTCGCCCGATTTGACGCCCGCTGACTTCTTCTTGTGGGGACATTTGAAGTCAAAGGTTTACGTTAACAAGCCAAGGACCGTAGAAGAGCTCAAGGACAACATTCGTGAAGAAATAGCCGCTATTCCGGCCGAAATGTTGGCGAAAACGATGGAAAATGCTGCAAAAATGGCACAATACGCCATCAACGCCAGAGGCGGCCATTTGAGAGATATCATATTCAAAAATTGATGTAAACAAATCTACTTGGAACAAATTAAATGAATAAGATTGCCAACCGCCAAATTTTTATTTTTTTCTTTGATTTTTTTTTAAAAAACATGGGTCCGTCGAATATGGGCAACCCTGTACTGCTAGCTTCGGAAATTTCTGCATTAAAAAAACGAGTGAAAACAGAACTTTTAAATGTCCCACATTGTTTTATCTTTCCAACAAATGGTTTTCACAACAATTTGTTTTATTTCTTCAGCAGTTAAATTATTTTAAGCAAGCAAATTTTCCAACAAATTACTACAGATTTCTCAAAGGTCGCTTATTATATTTATTATTATTATTATTTATTTTATAGAACGAATTCGATGCAAATTTTGAACGTTGGTGTTGTTTATTATTTGACATGATAAAGACTACAAAAGCGGATATATGGGAAATACCGATCGTTTTGGCCACGTCTGCAAGACTGATATATGGTTGGAGAAAATATCAATATCAATATTTTTGTATTTAAGACCATTTAAAGGAATAGGGCGAAATATTTACTTGCCTTCTTTTGTACTAAGCTATCTAACTTATTGAAAAACAAGAAAATCTGATCGAGTCCGACATATTATATTGGCGGTTCCGGGACGAATGAGAATTTTTAAAATTTTTTTTGTCCCATTTTATGTACGTCCATTCATTGGCTTTGTCACCTCTGGGGAAACCTCTACACCAACATCATACTGACTGTGCACCAGAAGCCAATAAATGTACAATACACATGTACATTTGTGCCTGCAACAAGGTGTAGCACTCAGCTGTCGGTGGCAAAAGTTTTGATGTTGCACATACTCAGCCATTTCAACCATTCCCAATCAATTCGATGTGATTGATTGTGACTGCACTTTGCACCATCATCGTCATCATCAACCATCACCATTGTGGGGCCAGCGCCTGATGGCTTGAAAACCTGCTGGTGCATTTCATAGCTCTGTTTTGCATTAGAAATCATGTTCAACTCACACTTTCCACATATGTGTACGATGCATGCACCGTAACTCCTAGCCTCTATATCCGATGCAGTACCAATCTTTCATACAGTTGCCGCCAAGTTCTACTATGGGAGGGGGAACGGGGAATTGGGTGTGCTAATAACGTATTTTATATTGGAAACACCAACATTAATTGATGGCCACGTTCATGTTTAGTACAAGTAGTTAGTATGAGTACTTTGGACTCTTGTTCCTCTGCATGTCTGAAGTATCAAATCGTCTTTCATTATATATTTTACCTTTGATCATTAACAAATAGACAAGTCATTCAAACCAGTATGGATTTTTCGATGGGAGGAAGTCTATGTTTGCATACAAATTAAGTGGTTATTTAGCAAATTCGTTTTGGATGTTTTCAAATAGGTAATACGATTCTAATACCAATTAGATTTGGCTACGGCTGGTTAAGGGGATTCTAATGTAAGTGGCTCCATATAAAGGATAAGCATGGCGCTGAGTTTGCTTATTATATTATGTGTAAAGTGTATTAGATGTGATGTTAAAAGGAAATTGAACTTTAGATGTTGCTGTTGGGGTTTAGGTTTGTATACACATATATATACAATACATATATATATTCGGATACGAGAGTTATAGAGACCAAACTGGATAATTGAATCAAGTCAATAAACATTATTGACATATTCACCGTGAAACACTACAGGGAAGGATTTAAAGCTTTTGCCGAAAATATGAGAGGGAAAATGGGAACCGGTTCCTTCAGTCAATTTCTAATGGAAATTATAAAAAACGCATATTGGAGCAGAATTATGGGGAATTTCGTACAAATAGAATAGCAAGGAGGAAGGAATAGCAAGCTGCCACATAACTTATGCTATATAAAGATTTCGAGAGAATCCAAAGATGCCAGATTCGGATGATTTAAAAAAAAATAGAATTTATTCGAGCTCCAACGCATCAAATAGCTTACTCTGATTAGTTCCACTACAACTTTGACCGTCAATACCAATGACCAATATTGCAGAAACAAGAAAATGTGGTCAAGTCCGACATGTGACGGTTGTAGGCGGTTCTGTGACGGTTGATAACAAAATCCTGCCATCTTATTGTGGGGGAGAGTTGGTAGAATATATTCACCTCAATGCCAGCCATTGTAAGAGCAAACAGTGATATCTAATAATGCAGACTAATTAAGAGATTTGACAAGTTATTACATAATCGCATGATGATCTGATTACATGCCTGATGAGATTCCGAAAGAAACTATTAGTCTAAGGAATGTTAACTCAAATACTACAACAGTTGCTATCTTTCGAAGAAACATTTATTGATTGTCAATAGTCAAAATCATAAAGTACAAAATTTGTTAGAATTTGGCTGCTATTTCTTGAATTTTTGATGGTCAATGCCTTCATCGTTTTCTGACCATGCTGCCGCTGGAGAACTATAGCCCAGAAATAGAATATGACATCAACACTGGAAATGTTGAAAGCAATGGCATTCCTTCATAAATCTTGGTTGCAATTACGATAAACAATTGTTTCACAAAGGTATGAGCAGGCCAAGGACTTTAGATAAAAACGTTCTCCCAAATATACGTACAAATGCATGTCCGCAAGAATTAAAAAAGTTTTTAAGGGATTTAAAATGTCATTACAGGAGTGTCATTACAAGGTGCAGAATAGAGTTGATTCAACTTTATCAATATTTCGGTGCAAATATTCATAAAGTCTTCATCTGTATGTTTACAAGGTGTCTGTCCCTAAGGAAGTTGTCGATTAAGTCTATGAAAAACTCAAAAAGACTGAAATAGCTTAAAAGAATAGCTCCTAAACGTCTTATGTTGCTGGAAATAGCAGCTATAACATAATATATATTGAAAATTTTATCATACTGAGTCCACAAACAATCTATATCTTAACTTCAGCCCTAAGGAATGAAGTATATGTCATTTGTAACATTCAGAAGGAAGCGTTTAAAGTATCAAGTACATTCGGATCAAACGTGTTTCAGGACCTTTCAAATCAATTAAATGATGTTCATTTGCCCGGCTGTCTGGCCGGTTGGTAGGCACTATAAACCTTTACGAAAATCTTTACGAAACTTCTTAAAAGTTATCAAAGCCTAATACTTTGCCAGATCTTAGTAGTGGATTGCAAATAAACTATATGGGCCTTCCCTCGAATATGAATTTTTTCCTTGTAACTCCTAACTTGTTGATTGGAGATGAAATGACCGTTGATAAAATTTCAGAAAAATACGTCAAGTAATTACGCCTCTTCTGGTAGATCCCCTACAAATGACTGATTTAATCCTTATATTCAATTGGCCTAAATTCAGCCAAATTTATCACACGTCATGCGTTTAATAATATTGATTCTGACAATGACAGCGAAGCGTCATTTGGCCATGACGTAAAAATTGGCCAATTAGTCGGAATTTAATTTCGTCTTGTAAACCCTTATTCGTAGGAAATGGTAAGAACTTGGCGATTCACTTGATCCTTCTGGCACTCCGTCTACTTTCCCCCAAAGCAAAATGTTGTTGGGCAAAGGTATATGCCAGTCAGTTTACCTGACTAAAATGGCTGTACTGGCTGACTAGGAGTTTATTTTTATCCAGGCTATACGAACTGTTGTTTGAGTAAACAAATTTGCTTCAGGGTAAGCGATTTTAAGGCTGTCCCTATACACTGTGCGGTCCATGAAATTATGTGTCTGTGTGCCTGTAATGTTCTAGTTATAAATTTCCATCCATCAATTATAAATGTACGTATATTTGTAGGTATGTAATCTTGTGTACAAGTTACATTTCATGTGAATCTCTTCTAAAATTCTGGCAACTCAACTTAGCAACAAAAAAAAAAAAAGCAGAAAGACAAAGAAGTCATGTGCCACAGGAAATGGCAATTTATAAAAATGTTGAAGAAAAATGATCACTTACATTCATCCACACACTCACTCACTAACTGACTGACTGGGCTGGCTGATGGATGGATGATTGTCTGGATGGATAGATTCATGACTGCTTGTTTGGTTCGTTACTTGCTATTGCAATTTTTTGCTGCCAAAAAGATGGGTGAGAGAATGATTACCCAGTCAACGGGGCTAAGACCATATGAATATCAAAAGAGCAGAATGAAAGAAAACAGCACGACCGAAGAGAAATGACTGAATGACTGACTGACGTCCAGGCATCAATCAAAATGTATTTGCAAAAGACATAACGAGAGTTTATGTATCACAGAAATCCTCGTTGTTCGTTCGTTACTCTGTTTGTATGCGGAATGGGAAAGGAAATATCATACATACATTATGTAGAAATACAATTTGTAGTAAAATTGAATAATTTTTGTAAATGTTGTTTCTGGAGCATATCAGGAATATACAGCCAATTGAAAATATTTACATCAGTTGGTTCATGTATTATGTATATTCCGAATTATAAACTTTAATGCATATTTTATCGGGCGATAAGTACAGAGATGTGCTTAACTAATGATATTGTATTGAGGAAATAAAGTCGAACTTGCATCTCAAGTGGCTGATGTGATTGATAAAAATCCTGATAGTAGGGCGGCCGGCAATAAAAACACTAGCTATGTCTGCCGTAAACCATATAAGAACAACGCTTTAAGCGAAATGCGGGAAAGCCAGGATTATTACAGAGAAAATGTTTGTATCCGATTGCTAATGTCTGTGACAAATGTATTTCTGACACCACAATTATACGATCGACAAGGAAAGGATGCACTTGATGGCAAACTATTTCACATTTTGGGTATAGATTTTGGCAAGATTTTTCAACATATTCCACACAATTTTATCCTGCAAATAACTGACGTCCGTCTGACAAAATATTTTCTTATCACACTTATTTGTGTTGCATTTTGGACAACAGAAATGAGACCGAATACACATTTTATGAGCAGCAAAGTGCAATTAGTGCTATAAGGAAATGCTATAATTCGGCGAGAAAAGTTTCCATTTCTATAAAAAATAAGAAACGAAGGGAAAGTTATGGAAGAAATCGGCTAGGTAAAGGGATATAAGAAAGGACAGATAATTCTTCCATAAAATGATAATAACAAGTACGGAAATTTCAGTCATATGAACTGACTTACGTATAACTTTATACAACGGCCTTTGGCTTAGGTGTAAAAGTATGCAGGGTGACAGAAGGGGAGTGGTGAAAATCTATATTCTATCTATAATATTGCTATGAATAAACTCACAACCAGTACAGAAATTGTATTCATGGGAACTGGCTTACATATAACTTCACCCAATGTTCTCTTATGTTGACACAAAAGTTTACGCAGTGCCAGAAATAGGACGTTGCAAGAAGAAATTTGAATTTCAGTAAATTTGTATGGGATGTACCCGAAGGGGGTGGCAATGCAGTCCATTCTCATCCTCAGATTATGCTTTAGTAAACCTTTAAGGCGTGCTACGTCTAACTGAGGTATAAACCCAGGAATATATGGGTTAATTCTGTCGTTTGTATGACAGATACCTGAAAGGGTGTGGCTAATCAATCGATTACTGGGAATTTTGCAAATATCATAAACTAATGTCGCGGACCAAAATTTAGGCCGCAACAGCTTTCTTATTAAGAACTTATTTCGGTAAATTGGACAATTTGTATTCGGTAAATCGATCTATTTTAATTCAGTGGAATTGGATCAATGATATGAACCTAAGAATATATTGGTTAAATTAAATAATTCATACTGGGGTTTTCTGAAAACACGTGATGTTTCGATCGATTTGGTCAAATCTTGCCAAGCATTCTAAGGGGGATGCTAATTAGAAATAAAAGAAGAAAGATTAGATTTCGATAAATTGCCCAATTTGCACTGGTAATACCAAAAGATGTGTAGCAACATAGTTTTCGTTCTTAGACCAAACGTTACAACAATAACAATAAAAGTATTTATTCAGATTTAATGAGAGATATGAACGTAAGAATATATGGCATAAATAAGCTATTTATATGGGATAAATAGTTGTACTGATAAATTCCGCTCGTTGATGAGTTAAAGATTTTTTTTTTTTGATATTTTCAAGCAGTATTGAATCCATACCTGGACTGTTTTGCCTGCTGTACAGTTTTTCAAACTCAGTAAGCTTATTTAACGTGTTATTAGTCGACTTTTCCTCGGTTAACTTTTTAAATTATAACTCAACGGCATCGACAAATGACAGCTGTCGCTTTCCATATGAACATATTTTCCAATACAAAGTGAAACTTCGCTTTGAAATGGCTGATACTTTAACAGTTAATGCTTATCTTAAAGGTGGCAAGACTAAACCAGAAAATCTCTTTTCACCCGATGCAAATATGATCGTTGTCATATCTTTTCGTATCGCTTTTTTATCATAAATTTTTACTTAGACGTTATGAATTGCGCTGAACTCATTCATGTCTGACAGATGAAGCGCGCAAGGATCGTTAAATATCAATTTCCTTTGTGGTGTCTAATAACAGACATTTCAAATTTGTAATTGCTTATAACGAATCAAAGATTGAATTCAAGATTGTATGTAACTGCCCGCCTAAGAAATCACACTTATGCGCAGTTTGTGGCATGGCGTGACGTGGGGTGTGTAGTGTTGGTCTGTCTGTTTGTCTCAAAAACCATTACAAGATGCAGTCTCTCGTGACAAGGAGATAAGAAACTGGCGGCTGAATCTACCGGCTCCATCTGAGGCTTACGCTTCTTTGCTAAGCGTTCAGTGAATGCAGCGCTGCATTGAGCATGCAACACTGCATAAGCAACGTTGATTATTTAAGCGGCAGCTGTATGAGATGTAGCCGCAATGCGGCCTCAAAACATCTTTCACTAATTTTCCATGGATTTCAAAGTTTTTTTTTTTGCAGCTTTGGAGTAGCAGCCATTCATGAAGCTTTTAGTGTAAACATGTTTATGCATGATTATTATGGATTCGAGTGGCATAACAAGCAAAAACGATTCAATCATTCTCAGACGATGGCAACTCATCAATCAGTAACACGTTTTTATTTTCTTTCTGTTTTTGGTTGCTGGAAGCAAATCTGACAATATTTTCAGTTGTGAATACAATTTGAGTGGAAATGATCAAGATTTGTGAAAACATGTTTTTCGATGAGGCAATGACGACAACCGCAATGGCGTTTTGGCGTTGATGATCAAAAGTTTAAATAAAGATTATTTATCGCTCGTACGCTGGGTGGAGTGGTAGAGGGCTTGTAAACTTGTACAGTGGTAAAGAAAGTAGACAGGATTTGTCCTCCCTTTGAATAGTTGTTATAGTATAGCATAGACAAATATACGAACAGGCGTGTTAAGTAATGTTAGGGACCGTTAACGAACCGTCAGAGGATAACATTTTTTGATTTGTTTCCATTTGAGAAATCTGTACCACAACTACTTACCATTTTAGGTACGATCTCGACTTCCGCACAATGTTAGTATGCAAGGCTGTATTATATTATAAGATTGGGAATATTCCAATATTGTCATTCGTTATTTAACAGCTACATATATACGAGTATACTCATATGAGACCATATAAGGTGCATATATTGTCCATTGCCAAAATAAATTTCAATCGAGTGTCTGAAAGGTATGATAGAGTTTGAGCCGTTTATATTAGGGGCTGAAATGTAGTACGCAAATGTTTCCTGATTATAGATAGGTTAAGTTCAACATTGAACGTAATTGGCTTTATGAGCATAAACATATCCATTAAAGAATTCAACTTACGTACGAAACAATGATAATTTTTTTTGAAATTTGTTAACAATTTAAGCATTTATTATTAAAAGGCACTTTTTCATAGGCAAAAAAATTGGTAAACAATTTTGAAAATGATGCAATTTTACTGAAAAGTGGACGTAGTCGATATATTATGTATGAAAAAACTTTTGCCGCTTTGAGCCACTGTGCTGTTCGTTACACTATTTTTCAATTAGGAAAAGCTTGCACGCACAAAGACTAAACTCATGTTTTGAAATATGTCTGTTCTTAGTATATTTCTGATATTTTTACCATTTATTCATTAACATATCTCGAGGTTTGTGTAGATTTGCAAGGGACTGCTTTAATTGTTGGCTCTCTTACTGTAAAGTTCTAAAAAATAAAATTTTTTACTGCAAAATTTCAGCAACATACATCGCATATATATGTTATATATATGTATGTACAGCATTTTTAAAATCTAAACATCTACATATGTCGATTTAAGCATGTCCGTTCGTCAGTGTGTTCCGTATGAGCACGATAGAGGGCGTATCGATTAATATAGGATAGGGAAATTTTGCACAAAAATTTACCATATTCGTAAACATTTTAAGTCTTGGCTGATCCCACCTCTGCTATCCTGGAAATTTTCACAGTTTTTTTTAATAAAGGCTTTTCAGTTTAAGGAAATAAAATATAAATTCACATACTCTTTTAAGGGACCATTTTAGTCGTGGTCGCGATTATTGAAAAATATCTGGTTTTACTGGAGAAAGTGGGTAAGTCGATAGGTATTATATGGGAGAAGACGCTATTTCTGCCTCGGCTATTAACCTTGCGATGAATTATACACGATACTACGGTCGCTAGGTATTATAAGCGGACGAAGTCTGCTCAGTATTATCAAATTTGCCATTACTAAAAATAAAAAATGGTAATTTTCCAGAATTATTTCAATAAGTATTTAAAACAATATCGCGTAAATAGGTGAACGATTGGAAGGGACCGCCATAATTGTGTGTTTCCGATTATAGAAAAATACTGAAAAATACAAATCTTCACTGGAAATCGGCCAAAGTTAATATAATATATGTCATTCTAAATTTTTCATTTTCTGAATTTTTCAAATAACATTTTTACAATAACATTTACACATTGATTAAAATCAACACATTGCGGTAATTTAGTAATGAAGAAAGGAGTAATTTCAATTTATAAAAATTGGTAAGAGACCTTTCTTATTGAAGGCGTAGATTTTGCAAAATTAAAAAAAAATATATAAATTTTTGCTGAAATAATAATAACTCGGCTTACCATGTGCTGGGTATAAAATGTTGTCATTGAGTTGGTAAATTAAATACAAGTACACTTTTGGAAAAATTGAGACGTTGATACTTTTCTGAAACTTATTCACCAATTAATAATATATTTTGGAAATAGGAAGTTTTAGGCAGTTCACATCTTTTAATGGCACCGTTTTAATTATGAAAATGGTTACTGAAATATTGGAAAATTATATTTTAATGTTATACATGAAAGGACGACATTTCCACCGTGTGGATAGATACAAGTAAAGGAAAAGCCACATTTGAATTTAACCATTTTTCCTAAATAATCCAGCACTTCAACTAAAGTCGCGATGCATAAGTTTAACATATAGAAAACCATTTTTTTTGCTATTAAAAGTGAATTTAATCTACGTTGAAAAACATAAGCCAATAAAGATACTAAAATATTTCACTATTTTTGCAAGTCAGCATATTTTGAAGACCATTCCTATGAACTAAGGGCAATTTCTGGAATCAACTAAATTTAAAATTGGACCTATTTCACAGTTAGAGTAGAAGTTTTGGAGTAGAAGTTTGATTCAGAAAATGGGTATCACAAAGTTTTTGAACGTAGTTATCAAGATAAATGTGTTAATAGGTCACTTTAATACTTTTATCTTAACCAGTCTGTATTTTTAACCACTTGCATCCCATGAACAAAATATATGATAGCGTCTCACCTTCAGTGAGCTTACACGCATTCTATTTCTAGACTCACTTAACGTGACCTATAGCTTAACGATTATTCCGAACATCGCAATTTGAAAAACTGTTTAACAGACTTGTCGAATATCCGATGGCTCGAAGTGTTCATCAGGCATATCGAGGTAACCACAGCTCAAAAAATAATGATGATACGCCTGATCATATGCATGATATAGCCACGTATTCTAAACGTCATGCCACGGCCAGTTGCTTTCAATTTAATTAGTTTTATCCCTAAACAGAAAGGAACGAGAACGTGCGTCCAATATTTTCATTCAATTTGCTACGAGAGAAAATGTAACTTATGTATAAACGTATTTGATTCAAAATTGTAGTTCTTACGTCCAAATGAACCAAGCTTGGTTTTTACGTTGGTATGAGAACTATATGAAAACATAGTTTTGTGATATCTCTCCGTATTTGTGGCCTATCTACCTATAAATATGAATTCGCGAAATAGTATACAGCGAATTGCAAACTGTGGTGGAGATTATATGAACTTCAGCTCGGACGAATTTTTGGGTCCTGTCTTATTTCGCACCTGTCAACTAGTTTTTATAACGTCTCTTAAAACGAAGTTCTAAAGTATAAAAGGAGCATCATAGTTGAAATTAGCGAATGCTATTTGCCACCTTTTTGCACTGTCGACAGAGTTGATAGCGATCAATCGGTGATAATTTAACGTGGGTCTCGCTATGAAAGCCTTACTCACGGTGTGCCACCACTCGCGGGGCTGTTTTTATTTGCATTTGCTTAGTCAACGCTTTTTTAAGAGACTCAGACTAACCCCTGAAGAATTAATAAAAGCGCTTTGAGATAAGAAACATGGACAATTTCATCAGGGCTTGCTTTCTCTCTCAGCCAAACAATCTTTGAAGTCCCTAGTATGAAGTGAACTTCTTCTCGGTAGTCAGGCCTATTTATACTCCTCAACGTAATCGGCGTTGGACAGTGTTTTCCACAGGGGGTCCTACGTCACGATCAGGCATTATATATAGTACAACTCAAATGGCTGTGCACCTCTGCAATACTACCCCTAACAGCCATAAAACAAAAACCATATGCCTAACTTCATCCCTTCCGCTCTCTCTCCTCTCCGATGCTTGTTAAAGACAACATGCCCGTCACCTCCCAACTATCTACAACCCTAATAATCCCTAATGTGCCCAAGCATAGACGACAATCACATAAACCATGCAGAGTTGGTAATGATATAAACTTACAAATTATTAATATGTCCTTTTGTCCACTTTCTTACAGCCGAAAGGGCCTTCTGGTGTACAACAAATTTTATTTAGCCACATGACAAGTGTGAACATTATGCGATGTGCGTTTCTATCCACTCTGTATGATTTCCCCAACAGAACTATCGTTTGATCCGCCCTTTTTCATAATATCACAACACCTACGCCATATACTAAGACTCAAGGAAAGCGATAGATGGCAACATATCTCTAGTAGCATCTCCTCTCACATATTATTGGAAAATAGGTAATTTTTCATCATATTTAAGAAACGACTCTTGAGTTCATAAGTCAGCCCAAATATACCATTAGCATTATCCAACTGTGACAGTTTGTCCTGTTCCCAGAATCTCTTCAAATGTTAATTTCCACAGCAAAAAAAAAAAAAAAAAAAAATAACTTAAATAATTATGACATAATAAATGATACTTTGGACTTTTTGTTCACACACACAATTTGTCGGGTAATTCAACAGTCATTAGTCACTTCATATTTTTTTTCTTTCCCATTTCCATCATCATCGCCATTGTCGTCGTTGTATTCGTATCGCTCTTTATGCTGTTTTCATTTCAGTTTTGGCGAAATGTTACATTTGTTTTTGACAAACATTAATCATATGACACGACGACAGCTGTCAACACGTAGCTGTCATGAAAAATGCACAAAATCCCAAAAAAATGTATAAGAGAACTAAAATGACAACGCCACCATACGCCAAAGAAATGTGCATAACACAAATGCTGATGAGAAATTCAACAGAGAATCAAAAAATACAAGGAGTGGAAAGATATACCTAAAGTCATGACGAGCGGAGATTCTATAACAAATGAACTAAACTTAATCTTAAGAAAAATTAGAAAATATAAATAATGCCCCCCTAAAGACATAAACACAAAAGCGTTTTGGTGGAATGAAGCAAAAAATGATAGATTTAATGGAAAGCGTGCATGGTAAAGATGAAACGATGTGAATTGCAGCTTTATTAATATAATGTAATTTTGAATTAAAATTGTATGACACAAAGTGTTAGTAGTAATAGCTTGTCGATTTGTACCCGCATGAAAAACCTCTTTTACAATAAAAGTGGTGCAAAGTCCGTAAATTTCCTTTCCAAAAAATTTGCCCCTTCGACGAATTTGCTCCCAGCACAAGACTCTTCATATTCCATCCGTTATCCTTGCAAAAAATTGAAGTGTACAACGCCGCGATAATCAAACAAAACAGTCAACACTACCTTGACTCATCTCAACACTAGTTACAATTCCATTTATGAATATCACTCGTTCCAGTATGTCTTCAGCGACCTTTATAAAAATGATTTTTTTTTTTAAGAAAATTTGGTTCTCTAAGACCTATTCGAGAGGCAATGCATTTCATACCCAAATACAAAAGTAAAATGGTAAAATGACGATTTCAGTCGCCATTTCCTTCACTTTATCGGTTTAAATTTAACTTTGACTTTAACTTTAACTTTAACTTCAGGTGAAGACGTTGAAATGAACCATCACATTTCGACACGTTTTGAATGCGTTGTACCTCTCATATACACGTTCTATCATGTCTTCAGCGACCTTTAGTTTCAGTTCAGTTCTCTAGGAACTATTCGAGAGGCAATGGGTTTCATACCCAAGTAAAATGGTGTGAAATTAATAAATTTGTAAGCTATAGAAAATTCAGCGGTTTTTCTATTTGAAACTTAAATGACGATTTCATTCAACATTTCCTTCACTTTATCGATGTTAACCTCAGGTGTCAACGTTGACGCCTAACCAAAGTGAAGCAAATATTTGACCGATTTTGAATGCGCTGTACCTCTCATACCCTTTTGTTTTTAATAAAATCGGTTTATCTTAAGCCTTTCCCAATATTTTCAGCGATTCGCACCCAAAATTGCATTTGTATATTTGTATCTGTTGTAAAAATCCCAAAACACTCTTGAGATGAACTGATGAAATTGAACACTGTAAACAAACTAAATGACAAATCGTACTCAGATCATACAGAGAACAGTTGTATCAGCTTAGCAACAAAAAGAATTTTGGAAATCCCTTAAAGCGGGATTTTTAAACGACGATACTTGCCGATACTTGTTGATAGAATATAAAATGAAATTTCAATTTCTTTTGGTATACTGAAGTATTGTTGGGAAGAACAAACATTGCTATTATAACATTAGAACAAATATTGCTACCATTTATGTTCTGGCTAGCACATTCTGTTAACATAATTTTTGAAACTGGATACCGTCCAAATTTATATCTAAAACTTCAGCCCGCAAATGACAATAATCATAACTCTACAGCGCACTCCATACAGCCAGCCACATTGTCGAGAACATCGTCATCATCCAAAAATTCCTCTGTGGATGTATTGATTCCTCGGTGTGCGTTTTTTCGATTATTCAGATATGCCACTTTTGTTTACTGACGAAAACATCTTCTTCCCATACACAATGTTTTGATCTACCTTATTTTCCAACGATATACCCACTGAAATAAAGGATAGCCCAAAATTTCAAGCAAAGTTTTAAACTTGTGCAAACGATCTTTGTCGTCGTTGGCTCTGTTTCACAACGTGTCACTTTTTGTTGCAGATTTTATGCTGGAGGCATCATCGATTCATTTATCTTCAAAAATCAGGCTGGTCGCAAAAGTGATAACATCCCAGTTTTTGAGCCTAAATTCCAAAATATGGACGTAGACGATACGTGGTTTCCACTAGGCGGTGCCATGTGCCTGAAATGCGATTCATGGGCCATTCCTTGGTCGTATAATTTCGCAATATTTTATACTTAAGAGCAACATAAATTAAATGCTTATCTAACGACTGCATCTGTCCAACACTTTTCTCAGTGATCCTCGTTCACTGGCGTTCGCGTATGTAGAAAAAAATATGTGTCAAGCTAAATTTCAGTCACGCACAGTTGTCAGCTTATGTCAGTGTTTAAGTTATGATTATATTTCTGGTCGAATCAGATTTTTTTTCTTGCTGGTTTCATTTTCATACTTTTGTGTTCCTTTCCATGCACTCGTATATTTAAAATAGATTAACGTCAAAAATTTTGACAGATTTCATAGCATGACACATTGTAATGTCAACATAACAATAATTAATTGTAAATGTTGCAATAACAACAAAAGCAACAGCATCGATATCAACAACAAAATCAGCAGCCATCAACTACGGATACACTTTCTCGCTCACTCCCATCGATTTTCGTTGCTTTGGCTTTTGTTGCCATTCATTCGTAACGAAATGAAATGAATAATGACAATCTGTCAAATGAAATTTAAATTAACATTTGTTTCTTAAGGTTTTTCCTTGCCTTTGTTGTATGAATGTATGTAAATACGAATGCGAACGAACGATTAGGGTGATATGATAGCTAAGAATTTCTTATGTACATGAGATACGATTTTCAAGTACTGATTTGCCATTCAAAACAGTTAAAAGCCATCAATCAATTGTACAAAAACGGGGATGTTCAGATTTGAATCAGTTAGGGGAATCTTTTGCAAAAATGTTGTGAAAAAACCTATAAAAACTTATTATGAAATGATATATAATATTTTAGTAATATTCGGTAGAGACATTTAGGAAATGAAAGTTTCCCCTTTTAAATAAATATAAATATTAGTAATTTTTTCAGAAACATGTAATATAAAATACTATAATTAATTGAGCGTTTTTTCCTCAATTCTTGAAAATATTTAACTTTGCATCAAGTATCACAGGAAACCAAAGAAACACAAAGTCAATCGTAGAATATGTATAACCATTTTTGTCAGAATCAATACTATACACTGATCTACATGCAGTTGTGTTTGTAAAAATGAAATAAAATTAAGAAAACTTGATTTATTTTGATACATTGTGGCTGTATTAGAAAGATAAAACTTTGTTATTATGTTGCAAATTGATTATATTCATGTAACTGCTTCAGTTGATTCGCTCTTTTACAAAGACTTGTTTTGATCGTTTCGAAATCAGCCAAATATTGATCGTTAATGGCACCCCATCAGTAAGGTCTAACGAAATCAAATCGCAGTTCCGAGGTGACCAATTGGCATTTCATAGACCCCCAGAAACACGATAACCGAACTTAATGTGTTCGGTTATTTGCTGGGCTATTCATGGTGTTCCATCATGTTGAAGGCAAAATTGTCTAATTTCAATACAATTTTATCACACAGAAAGTGCAAGTTGTTCTGGCTGTACGAGTATAGCTTTCACCGTGGACCAAAAAGACGCGAGATTTCCGACAGAAAATGGTATAATTATGCGCTCATTCCTAAACTCACACCAAGCATTGATTTCTCCACAGCCACAAGCGGATTTTTCTAATTCCTATTGGAATCTAATCTCAATTGGAGCTGCTGTATTGCTCAGACAGGGACAACAAAACGGATGGTCGTTTCTATTGCTGAGTAATTTGATTTTTTTAAGTGAATAATTCCAAAAGTTTTTGTGTCAAATTCTTATCAGGTCTGTGGGTGAAATGTTGTGATGTTGGAGTCGGTGGCGAGTTCTTGGATGTTGCTTAATTGAGTTGCACATAACCGCCTAGAGCGATCAGCAATCACGAAGTTTTTACAAAAACTTATGTGAAACACGCGGGGTGGAATCCAAACTTTATTTTTAATAAGCTCACAATTTGAACACAGCACTTATTTTGGAAATAAGATTTACATCTTTCTCGATTTCGGGTCGATTTACATTTAATCTACTTCATCAACACATGAACCGAATATGTGAAATCAACACAACAATTCGAGTTGATATAAATGCTTCTTATAATCAGCATCATAAATATGACGAAGTTGGTTGAAAACTATTTTTATACATACCTTTTTGTGTTCAACAAAAATCCATGTTTAATATTTGTCGTTCCTTAATTAAGTTTCTTTTTTTTTTGAAATATATAATATATATATTATAATTTAATAACCACGCCCACACTTAAGAAATATATGAGCTGGGATCAATTTTATCAGTATCTATCGACCACCACCTTAGTTATAAAATAAATGGAGAAGTTGTTGAAAAACACAGAAAAAATTGTATTGGGCAAGTTTTTCACTAAAACGACTGCAGTAGTCCACATGTAAATGATGATGTAATCAATAGTTGTCATATAAATAGATGTGTCAAAAATCTCCAGTACACAAAACTTTGATTTTCAAAGGGAAAATCATATTTTTGGTATAACACAATAACATCGCGCAAATAAGGCTGTCGATTGCATATACAAATAAATTGTATTGCTTCCTTTCCGTGGTAAAAATGTTAGAAAAATTGTGGAAAATGTCCACTTATCAAAAGGTGTATTTAATGTATGAGTACGTTTCTCCTTACTGGATCAATTTGTCCCAATCATGGCATCTGCAGTCATGGTATCACTGCTATATAAGTGCACGTGTAAAAAATGCCCTCTTGGATAACATACAGATTTTGACAGTTTTTATAATTAAAAATCATATGGGAAAGATATTTTCTACTGTACCAATTTCGACCAATTGTGCTTTCTTACACGCTATATGTATAGGTAGACTAGCTCGTTTTTCTATTAAAAACGGATATTCTTTAATATTCTTCTTCAATAGCCAAGCCAAGGGGCGGTTCCTTAAGAAAATGTACAAATTAGGACGATTCTTGCCAGTATACGTTAACCTTTACCGCATATTGCTTTAGTTAACCTTCAATGTAAAAAGTAATTATAAAAATTCTCAGAATTTCTTTTCGTGTATGTTTAAGTTTTTTTTTTCCACTGAATATGTCCAGATTTGAACTTACCCTGCTAATAATTATGGTGAGGTTTACGTCTCTTAGTTCAGACAGTGCTATTTCTATCCTGCTTAATATGTATAGGTATACTTTATAGGTGAGTAATTCTAATTATCATGAACTGAATAATCAACTTGTTATACACCTCATCATATGGTGGAGGGTACAAAACAACAAAGGTATTGTATCCACGTAAGTTTACTCGTACATTTCGAGCAGCGCCACCTATAGTAGGTAAAGCAAACTACACCATAGTTATTTCATCCACAATATGGAACACTACACAACAATATTCTATCAAAATGCATTAGGCAATCCTCCAGCTTATAAAGAATATGGATATGTTCGTTAGGATTAAACAAGGCTTTCAACATAAAGTTCTCTCCGTACGTCATGTAGCCATATAGATTATATCCATATGGTTCAAATGGTAGGATATTATCGAATAATTTGTAAAGTCCGGTTCAATTTCGAATTCTCATGTGTGGCTATAATGTGTTGTCCAGAGTAACATCTTAATTTTTTATACAACTTTGAAAGGTCTTTGTATATCGTATCGTTGCAGGCAGAGTTCTAGTTGTAGTCGTTGTTGTTTCTGTTTTTGTAATGTTTACTTACTTCAATAACAAACAGATTGTAAAACATTACCATAATCTGTTTAACAATTCAAAAACAATGATTCCAATCTCAATTTGCAAACATTCCACTTGAGTACATTTTCTACATATTTCCACATTTTTACATACTTCAATAAACACATTTTGTGGTTGAAACATGACATACACATACACACACACACACACACACACACACACACGTACGCTCACTTCTCTGGACACACGCATTCAAAGTTCATATCATTTGCAAACACCAACAAATACGAAATAATGGCATTTTAGTGTAGAACAGACAAAGGACAATGGAAATCCTTTTGCCTGATGCCACTACGAACTATGGAAATTACTAAATATACTACTACTCATGTGTACCAAGTATTGTAGTAATGTTTTTGTATACGTGTACATGAATTTGTGGCAGTGGATAGTAAACAGTTCAATAAAAACTTGTCTAAACATATTTGTTGGTAGACTAATGCGTGGCTTATTGGAACAGCCTTTCGGAACTAACTTTTACATTGTTACGATTTTGAAATGTCGTTTATTGTGAATCTATTCAGATGAGCGAATCATTTTATTCTATTCGCAAAATACTGTGGTGCTGATTTACGTGATAACTAAGGAAGCATCTTTGGTCCAAACCGTAACCGTTGAATTTAATTTCCTTAGACAGAGATTCTTCTTCCGTGATTTCATACCCTAAAGGTAAAGGATATATTAGTTTAGTGTTGCTGAGTGTACGATGATAAAAAAAAAATTGATTTGCCTCATATGAATGCGATAAGGGAGAGCTACCCACGTTCAGTCACCTTACACTCATTGTATTTTCAGACCGTCCGAACGGGACCTATTTCTGAACACCAAAGCCGCAAGTATTTTTGGGAAGATTCTTCTATTTAAAATGCTGACTGTCCCTCAAAAGAATATTTGATGGTTTTGCCGTTTTTATTTAGTAGAATTTAGTAGAATATAGGCGATAAAGTTTAGACTCAGCATTATAGCAGTTCATAATGAAACTGAAAAAAGCTCGTTTTCTGTTTTCAATATTCAAAAACAAAAAAAAAAGCATTAATAAATAAATAAATAAATAAATATATAAATGAATAAACAAATAAATAAATAAATAACACACAGATCACAATAACTGATCCCGCTTCTAATAGATGACACAATCTATGGTAATATTTTTAAAAAGAGCTTTTATCCCGATCTTTCCAACGAGACGTCTCAAAAATTAGAGCCAACTGAGGAGAACATTTCCAGCATAAAGAAATCATTGACTTAATTTGCTTCATATTAGAGAATGTTTGTATATCAACATATCTATAGCTTCCCTATTTTCCACTTTGTCGAATGCCAGTGAAAATATCGTAATGGACAAAATTCAAATGAAAAACTATTTGGTATGAATTGAACCATGATTTTTAGTTCGGTTTGTCAATTTTTTTTTTGCAATAGTAACAGTTTAGTTCATGATACGGTTTGTGGGTTTCGATAAGGATCAAAAATCGTTTTTATTCGGAACTACTGCTGTGACTAAATTTTTTTACCAAACTTTAATTTGGCATTGCGAGTGAATGTGAGAACACACACTTTACTGTAACTCATACACAAAATAGCAAAAACTAGGTGTGCGGCTATAATTTAGAATACATAAACTTGATCAACCTAAAGTTAGGTCAGCCCTAATATTTTGTGAAGCATAATGGAACTTGGGACTATGAACCATAGAAAGGATGTAGGCCAAAGTGGTCTCTTTTCATATGCGAGATATTGATAATGAAATGTAGTAAAATTAACTAGAAATTGAAAGTTATGAGATATACATTTAGTAGTGTTTTAAATTTCTTCTAGATTAGAATATTGACAGTGTATTAAAAGTGTTCTTAAAGTTAAAAACAGTATTGGCATTGCACGTAATTTTAGTATTTCTCAACTTTCGATAGCAATCCCAATTAACTGTTCATTTTTATATTTATTGAACTGAAGAATTTATTCAACCGAGTTTTGATTCTGTCTCCGACAACAGAATTAGTTGGAATACGTCAACACAGAAAAAGAACATATTTAACTTGCCTTGTATAATATCTAGAGTCTGGACCAGAGAAGCAAAATATCTGTTAGGAACTATTATACAGGGTGGCGCACCAATCGCACTACAATAAGAAATTCAAATCACTTTTTTTTAACAATGTATTTTAATAACTTTCTTTATTGTACAGAAAATTCTATTTTATTTTATATAACTAATAGGCTTTGAAGATGACAGACTATAAAAAACTGCTTCAACATCTTTAAATATAAGGGTCTCTATTGACAGTTACTGTTACACCGCAGTGCCGTACTGTATATCATATCATACTGCATGAAATCAAAAGGAAAAACTGAAATAAAACAGAAGTTTTAGCGACTTCTATTCTATAACTTTTCAATTAATGTTATTATATTATTTTTAAAAAAATATTTACATTTTTTAATAATAAATTCCTAATAAATTTTTTTCTCGAAAATTATGAAGGATGTTCCAAAGTTGGGTCTTTGAATTTTATACCATCCATGCGGCAAAGTTGTCTAGTTGGAAAAAAATAAGCGCAAGAAAGACCGACTCTGATTTATTATTAAGTAATATTTAAAAAATTTTAGAAATTTTTCCAACAAAAGTCATCTTTTACTATGGGGCTCGCTTTCATTTTGATAGCTATATTATTAATCAGTAAAATTTTAACTTTCGGGTCTCCAAAAATGCACTATTAAGTGTGGATGGTATGATCGGATCATTTTTGTGTCAAAATGTAGCATTTTATAGGCTACAATTTTTATGCCTAAATAAAGTTTTTGTGCCCAAATTGTAGTTATGTGTGTGGACAACATATATTCAAAAAAAAAAAAAAAAAAAAAAAAAAACAATTCGATTGATATGTTAAAAATTTTAAGGAACTGAAATTTCTCAGTTTGCGGTGATCTGGACTTTTTATCCCTATTATCCGTCCTGGAGTATACCGAGTTTATCGTTCCGCTTGTAACTACTAATTTCAAACCCAATAAAGTGCACCTGTTCACCACGGTCAAAAAAGCTGTAAGCTTAGAAGCTAAAATCTGACTCAAAAATATGTTAGGGTTATATGCAAGTTATATTTGAAATGGGTCAAAATCAATACAGACAGACTTAATCAGCTTCTAGAAAAAATTAATATTTTTTAGGATATTTTAAAAAGCAATCAAAGCAATTTAAGGTTGCATTGTATAGATTCTAGAATCAACAATATAATATAATTTATAAGTAGGCTGTCCTAATTGTGGGTGATGTTACTGAAATGTACTACAAATACTCTTAAGCACCAAAAGAACTGTGTAGTTTGATACGTTTTATAGGAGAAGAGGGCATTTTAGATATATCCAGATATTTGACGATGTGTCGACCGATCAAGCCTGCATAATGATTTGAGTGAAAAAAAAACTTGTCCGTACATGGAGTGAGCCTACATCTAGAGCAGTTGGCATTGATTATTTATTAATTAAAAGCAGCATATAGTAGAAACGCATAAATGATGGGAAGAACCATCCCGACGCATTTGCGGAAGCAGGCAACCTAATTGAGGGCGCGGCTGCTGAAATATATTTGATCAGTATAAAAAATCTTGGCCATACAAAGCCAAAACTCAGCTTTTGAAGAGTGGACTTTTTCCAGAATTTTGGCTAATACTAATAGATAGTCAGGTACGGAAAGAAATCAATTCATTTCATATAATTTGTGAGTTTTGACTTGGATATTGGGATGTTTGAGAAAATGTTTTCTTCAGTGGAAAAGTAAGATTAGTATATGTGGTACGGTAGGAGAAAGGAACATATTTCCACGCTTACATATTTGACGATAAGTCGGTACATCGTGCTGCACGTATTGAAATTTATGATTATTTATATTAATTTTGCGAATTGCTTGAGTTTTTTTAATATTATGAAGTCTTCTTCCCGATATAATGTTCCGATATTTTTACCTATTTTTTACAATTTTAAAACAAAACTTCGGTGTATGGACAGACAGATTCCGGTTGAGCGTTCCGCTTGTATAATGGAAATTTTAAAAATTGATTTTTCAATTGGGTGATATATTGGTTTAGCTTTCTTGAGTTGTGGATAATCATATGTATTCATAGACCATAACTATTATACAGATGTCCTTACCATTGCTCATGGCAACAAATTTTGCATTGTCGTGGATGATACATAGAGGCAAAAGAAATGTGTAATGCCTAACAGAAGAAATTCTTTTCCTTGATCCTGATTAACACTTTCGATATTTAAACATTTTGTCCTGCTACGCTAAACATAACATATACAGGCAGATTTATTCTCAGCGAATTCATTCGTTTTCCAAACACTGTGCCTTGCATATTTTCATATAGTTTGCATGTAAATAAAAAGCCACAAAACGACAAATCTCTAACAAGAAAATATTTAAATTTGCTAGCAACCAAGTTCACATTTTCTATTGAGGTTCGTATCACACAACAGCAACAAGAAAAAAAAGGAAATGCGTAAACATAGTTGTTGTCGTTAACCTTAGAGCTAAATAGCAGAAGTTTTCCAAAGACAATAATCACTTGGTTTTTATCTCTCCATTTAGTTTTTACATGCTTCGATTCAAATCGTTCCTGTTCCGAGGGTTATGCCAAGGAATGTGCTGAAATGTTTGTTTGTTTCGTGTGCTAACTTGAACGCAGTGTGAATGCCAAAGAAATCAAAGTTTAAATATCAGAGTCCGTCTGTGTGTTGAACTCAACGAACCAATAAAAAGTACATTTATGGAATACCAAAGGATTTCTGCACATAGATAAATACACATGTATACGACAATTTCGAATAAACATGTTTGAATCTGCGGTTACCAAGAGAAGTTCAAATGGTGAAGGCGACCGATGAGATCCCTGCGTTGTTAGCATAAACCTCAGGAGAATAAGCTATCAGTTAAAAAATAATAAAAAGTTATCAGCTAAAACGTCAATATTTTTACAAGGGAAAGTATGTTGAAAATGTTTGCAACATACTTAAATTCTTTTGAGTCAACGAATAATTTACGTAGCAAGCGAATTTTTTGTACTTAATTGCACTTTCACCTATTGGCATAGTGATATACGAGTGGATTACTTTGCGAAATATATATATATATATATATAGGTACCTTCTGGTACCTCCCTTGCCAAATGAAAGATTTAATCCATATATTCTTAGATTCTCATGTTAAGTGCGTTAAATGGCTTGTCACAGCCCTTCCGTTATCTCCCATACAAACTATCAGTTTAAGCCATATATTCTTAGAGTTATATGTTGTTTATAATTACACCAATTTTATTTAACTTTTGTACATGATGAACCTTTGCCCAAAGGTGGACTTCAGAATGCAAAACGAGCTCATTGTTACTTCACTTCCGTCGCATCTATGCAGATTTACCGATTAATTTAACTAATTTAATTTTTCCCCTGAAATTTGTAATTAATTTACTGCAGTAGCTTAGACTCCATAGCAATATTTTGAGACAAGCAATCAGAATATAATTATCTATAATTAATTTAAGAAATATCGCTCCTTTTAGTATCTTCCATACAAATGACCGATTTAACCCATGTATTGTAGGCTTCAAATCTGTCCAACGGCTGTACCTAATTCAGTCACGTGTGGCACACATTATGCACTTGATAAACTAAGTACTAGAAATGGAAATTGAGGTCATTGCCACGCTCCTTCTGGCACTTTCTATGCCAATTGACTGAAGTACCGAAATTCATTTCTTCCACTGCAATAATAGGCCGCCGCTATTCAAATTTTTCAGCTGTTGCCGTTTCATATACGTGATCTGACAGCATAACAGTTTGAAACGAATTTCGCCTTAAGACTAACTAACTAACTCTTAAGACTAACTAGTAACTAATTCGCTTTCTCAAACTTGTTCCATTTCCGCTTAAAATTTTGCCTTCTACGATATATTCATGCATTGCATTATAAATAACCCTGGCGTAAATACTTTACAGGGCAATTATTTTTGGCGTCTAGTCTTCGAGATTTATTACAATGAAATTTCGGAAACTACAACACAAGGTTGTTTTTCAGACTCATGTAGAGATTGAAACTAAAATATAGGTGACAGATATTCCATAATAAAAATCTAATTTTATTTTCTGGATTAATAATAAATAGCTCCTTTGTGTCTATTCCAACTCAAAAGATATCTCGGCAGGACTTTCAATAACTTTAATAAGTAAAGGATTTTATAAAGTACTTTAAATGTAAATTTAGTACATTTTTTAATGGAGTGATCTTATATACAGCACTATATGATTGGGGTATTGTAAGTTTGTCATTTTGTTTGGTAACAATTACAAGTATTTATTCGAATACCCAAAAAGGATATGCAGGTGTATCCACATATCGGTTGATGAAGGAGGCTGAAATGTTGCACAAAAGTAGGCTTTTGCTCTTACAAGAACTGAACCAAGAAAGTCGTGAATTTCTCAGCGAATTTTTCCTCAATTTGACCATTAATTCGTTGATTACAAACAATGTAAAAAGGGAATTGATTGATACGGGGAAGAAGCATTTCAGTTTATTTATTCTTTACGAGACCATTTCAATTGAGAACGTGGTTATCAAAAAATCTTGAATGCATAAACATATTCATTGACAAAAAGAGTTAAGTGGATACATTATGTATGAGAAGGGGTTATTTGCGACTCATCCATCGATTATTTGGCACATCAAACTCGACAATTTGAACCGTAGGTGTCATGAAACTGAAATTGTATTTATCTAACATTTGAAATAATAGGCATTTTCAACGTTTCACTTAATAATTTAACCAGAATATAACATTTAATTAGAACTTACCAATATAGTATTAGAAGATATATGCATGCATCACTGTGAAAGAGAAGAAATAACTATCTGAACTCTTTTATTTTTTTTAAAGGACCTACTTAATTCAGGGCTTAGAGGACGTTTAAGATATGCCCACTCATTTTTGCGCCACAGGTCTTACAAGTGGTACAAATTGATGCAGTATGTAATAAAACTTGCTCATACAAGAACTTAATCCACCTTTTGAACAATGGGAACTTCTTAGAAGTCGTCTAGTATTGATTCACCAATTATAGCAACGTAAGGTTGTAGTTGATTCTTACTGAGAGGAACCATTCAAGTTTGGACGCATTTGTATGGTCCAGGAAGATTTCCATATTGAGAAATATTTTAATAATAAATAAATACGATTTTCCTTAAAAATTATCTCAACTTATTCATGTTTACTAAAATAGATCAAATGTCTGCTTTTAATAGCTGCCAAAGGCAAACCAAGAATAATAGTCAGCCGTTAAATACCTGTCATCTGAAGTGTCATTTATTTAGTGAAAGGTTTACCATTTACGAATGTTTATCGTTTAGCAATCGAAACCAGTAAATCTTATTACAGAAGTGGTGATTCAAAAGTGGGCACTTCGTGCCATTACGGGATGATTATGGATATCAAAATCGACCTATGGTGCAACGAATTGGCAAGATTATACAGAAATTTGAAAAGACTGGAAGCGTTACAGATGTAGTCAGACTTGTGTATCATAGCAATGTACAGCTACAGTAAGTGCTATAGCAACAGGCTTTCAATGCCGATTTTTCGAGCAAAATTTTCTTCAGCAATGAAGCTCGTTTCTCACGTCAACAAGCAAAATTATCACTTATGGTAAACCAATATGAATTTCACGAATTCGATATATTTCTAATACAGAGCTACATATGCTACTTTATCATATCTGATCTAGTGTCACCTTTCTATGCTATAGAATTCAGAGCCTTTTTGAAATTCTCACCCGTTTTGAATTCACTTAGAAAATACCTGAATGTAGTACAGCAATAGGCTAAAACTCAATCCCGATATAATACGCCAGTTTCTGCCTCAAACAATTTTATTTTAAAAGCCACGAAAAAGGTGCAGGACACAATCTATGTGATATGAATTAAGGTTTGTCTTTGTATACATTTTTTACCAATTCAATACAATATTTTGTGGACGGAAAGATTTCGTGGCATTACCAGCGTTGTATGGAACTAAGTATACCTATAGGATATACCTATAGTGCAGTTTATATAACATATTGAGAACAAATTTGCCTTCTTCCATAGAAGGGTATTGTAGGAAAAGCATTTGAATATTTTTACAAAAACATGTGTTGAACAGTTTAATAAGAATGTTGGTAGTTAAAAGTTCGTGATATGATGTGGTATTTCCTAGTTAAATACCATGAAAATTACTTTCCGTTTTATTTTTGAGAGGTTCTAAAGGATTCTGAGGGTTAAAGTTGTTTGTACGACACCAGTAGCGGGAATTGTAAGTTCACAATGTTAAATTATACACTATCCTTTAGGTAACAGGGAAGCACTCTTTTGGTTATGGTGGTTTCGAAATTTATCACATGTGTTGGATCTGCAGCTCATCCAACACATGTGATAAACTTTATCACACCTATTTAAACAGGAGATCGATATCCCCACAGAACAAGCTAGGTGTGTACAAGTATGTGTGTTTATATTATCCAAACAAACAAAAAAGGCGTAGGGAAATAAGTGTGAGTAAACTTACCTGGATCAATGAACTTTGTTAAAAAAAAAAAAATTTAAGAAACACATTTTTATCTGAAAAAAGAAAACAATTGCAACTTATCAAAATTGTACAAGTTCTGAAATTTCGGCTTGGCATTAAATTGGATAATATTTATCAATAAATGCATTCTACAGGGCCGTGGACGATGTATGGGATAATTGTACATACTTGTCTGAAACTTCGATATCAATATCGATATTTTCAATAACATATTCATTCATTAGAGCATTGATATAAAAACATGAATGGTATGAAAATTTTGGAAAAATATCAAAAAAACTAAATTTTCCTATTGGCGTTCCAGTTAGAGTTTTTCCCTGCTGGATAAATTTTGCCATTTGGGACACTTTCAGCCAATAGTGCTATGAACGAAGCATGAACTCAGATACAACACCTCGATTTAAACTGCATTTCAAATTTTTTGCTCGTTTTCTTTAAAAGTATATTAGTGGGAAAGGCTCTTAAACGCTCCTATTAACTGCTACCATTTGTAGCATCTAACTGATGAATAAATTACAAAATTTATTGACAAATTCTGGAGAAATAACAGGTTTCCAGCAGTAGTTATTTTATGTCAAAGTTTCCGTCTATTGAACCAGTTTGTCCGTATGTTTGTATCAAAAAACGCTCAATTGTCGTATATAATTTATCATCCTATTTTTAGAATTTTCAATAATCGGACTCTCAGTTAGGTCGGTTAGAAAAATGTATGAATTAGTATGACTTTTACTTGTATGTACCAACAATTTTATGCAAAATGAATGTCTTTAGCCAAAGAAAGACTGAAAAATTGGTTGAAAATATCCCTAACGTTGGGCAAGTCTTTTTTTAGTTTATGTCTATGAGAAATATGAGTGTAAAATATCTTTTTCCTAGCTAAAGCTGCTCGGCATCTATTGCTCTTGGAAGAGAAGTTTGGCGGACGGAGGGTGTGCTTAACCCGGCAATGATATTTACAAGGATCAATCATATAGGTATATGTATGTATTTCATGAGATCTTAGATGAGTATTTCTAATGGTTGTAAATGAAATGACAAACTTATTGTACACCCTATAAAAAATAGACTGGATTTTTCTAAGTTTTTCCACAAAAGAAAAATACCAGCCGTTATAAGTTTTTTGTTTTTTGTTTCAAAGATTATAACGGCGTAATTTTTTCACAGTGAATTAATATTTTTTCAATTTTTTCAAGTAGTATTTATTTTATGCATTTTGTAATTTGCTTTATATTGGCCAAAAGGCTTTAAATTACAAAACTATTCAATAAAATGAAATGAAATAATATCATATATGTGTAAGATAAGAATATCAATTTGATTTCTGATCAACCTTTTATAATGCTTGCAATCGTATTGATTTTTAATCTTTCCTTCAGCCATGGTCCTTGGATTGATATCGTACGGTTATTCCGATTACTGCATAGTTATTATTATAGTGTAGTCCTTGGCTTAGTTGAAAACGTTATACGAAAACATTTATCTTGTGTTAATATGTCTCAGAAACAGTTCATATAACATTGGAGTGGAAAAAGATTTCGAGAGCATCCATTTTCTTGTGATTTGTTTCACAAAATCCAAATACCTCCACAAATTGAAAAACAGTTACTTACTTCACTTTGAAATCGTCCCCAGAGGATTGCTGACATTATCATTTCTAAACCAATTTATTAATTTTAATACCAAACTTCAAATACCTTCATCCATCATCATTGCAATACAAATCCCTTAACCCATTCCACATGCTTAATCATCAACGAAGATATCAAAAGTCTTTGATATTCCCATTCCCATACTATGGACTACACAATCCATCATACGCACTTCATAATCCAGCTCGCCAAGGCGATGTCACACACAACAATCATTTGTCATCGCGGGAATGTGAATGGCTGGTGGAGGCGTTCAAGTTGCGAGAACTGCCAAAACTTCAAGTTGCCCATAAATTTAACGTTTTGTTTTAAGGCAAACTAATTTCTGCTTGAAATGAAAATAATGCTCAAATTATCGGAGGAACACATCAACAGGCTATGACGAACGAAAGGGAAGCTGCCGTTCCAATTGAAGAGAGAGCAAGAAAGGGGGAAAGTGGGTAATTTTTCATATCATAAATTTGCCACACTTAATCCCACACGCCGTGACAACAACATCCAAAGGCAAACACAGTCGTCTGTCGCTCATTCGGAACTCTTTTAATTTATCATCAGGACGATGATGGTAATGCCTGCGATGATGACTATACTGATGTGGCTGATGCTGATGCTGCTGCTGCTGATGCTGATGGCGACGACGACAATGGCGTTGCTGATTATCAGGCAGTTGTGCGCTCGAGGTCTTGGGCCCGTCGTCGTCATCGTCGGTCTTAAGTAGTCATTTGCCAGTGTTGTCTTTCGAGTGACATCTCAGTGATAATTCATACTTTTGCATGTCATTCTTAATTATGTTGTCTCCCATAATTATGTCATTCATTCTCTTTCTCTCACTTAAGTCCTCTTGCAAATATCTCGTCTGACAGCAACACCAGCGGCAGCTGTCTTTGCAGCATCACCAGTCGCAAGCAACAAAAGGCTTATCTATACTTAAATATCTTCATTTATAAATTTGTTTATGGCTTTGGCGTACAACTTTTCCTTATTTCGAGCTTGCCAAGCCAAAGTCTTAGCACCGTGGTTTCAAATATGAAGGATTTTACAAACAAAATGGGGAGATGCAGCGCCAGAAATAAAATACAATGAATAGGCTGCAAAATAGACCATTTGAAAAATGAACATTCCAACCACTGTCTAATAAACATAATGCTTATATATCAGTGTGACCAAAGGAGTCATTCTAAATAGTGTGCAGTATGCAGAATTATCCTGGAAATAAGATCTGGTATTTCCATTAAACATAATTTTGAGGATAGTGGCAAATATAATTGACTTGTTTTTAAAAACACTCTTTTGGTTGAATTCAGAAGCAAAATACCAAAATGTCTAGTACTACTTTTTTTTTAAAAGTGGAATAATCAGACTCTGCTGCCAACCGTCCTTATGCAAGAATTATGCTGGCATTTGCGGAGAGGTACTCAGTCGGGTTTTTCCAAATTTGATCAAATTTTATAAAGTAACAGAACAGACAAAACTTCATATATCGTAGGGCACAGGGCATGGTTTTTATCAATCGTTTTGGGGCGGTATAAAGGACAAAAATTTTGGTCAAAGTTGTCTACCAATTGGAAATTATAGGCGAAATATTGAATATCGGGAGATCGGGTAATTTATGTGACAGTTGCCAGAAGAGTAGGGTCGATATGGTGAATTTTCTGCATCCGACTACAATCTTCTTTGAAAAGAGATGCTTTTTCAGAATTTTTCTAATATTTTTTTCCATTTATTCAATAATTATAGGTTGCATGTACTGATGCCGGAAAGGCTCAAGAACTTCTTAATGAACCAATCTAACTGCGGCTGTGGTTATGGAGAAATACTGAAAAGTATTTATTTTCAAAGGAAAAAGATCAATTTCGATAACCTGTATATTGACAGAAACTTTTTTCTCCAGACCTACTTATCTGATGATGCGTTAATACGTCTATGGCTAGCTAGTGCTACACATAACAAATCAGTCGTTTAGGAAAGAGCTTGACCATATAAAGAATGAACTAATATTTAAAAAACTAATATTTAAAAGGGTAAAATATACTAAAAAAATATTTTCAGTAATTCTACGTGATTAAAAGCCACATGCTGAACTAGTTTAGTTATGGGCGTAGTTATTGGAAAATACCAAAAATTAATTCGATATATAATGTAGGGTGAGGGGACTTTTCTGACACCTATATGACGGTAGGTGGATACAACGATCCCTATATTAATGACCGCAGATGGCCAAAATTGGCACGGTAAGTAAAATCTTTAAACCCATGAGGACAGATTTCAGCTTTTTAAATCGTAGTTATTTCGATCGTTCTATTGACAAATTATGCATGATTTCCCGACTCTGGTGGGGGTTCTGCACTTTACAGCGCATAGCTCAGTCAACGTTGCAGACACCTTTCAAGTCAGAGATATTGCGGCCCAGTTTGTGCTTAAGAGATGGGGAAATCTGCATCACAGTAGAAATTATGGTGGACTGCAGTAACAATTTACAACTTACCACATTAAGGTTACAGAACACTTGTTTGGAGTATTCAATACGGTGGCTAACCTCTGTGGCGTCTGCTGTTGATCAATTTATCGATAGCCATGAAGCAGATATTTCGTTTTGAAGTTCTCTTAATATAAGAAAATGCGTTTGGTCCAAATCGACCCTGTTTCACCACTGTCCATATCATTTATCCATTTTCATTTTGGGCTCGAATGTTGCCGCAGCAACAATTTGTCTTTTAATACGATTTTGGCCGCATACGGATTATAAGCGTATATAATACTTTGACAACTTCTTTTTCTCTCAATCTCCCTCTGTAAATGTTTCTTCATTATGTTTATCGAGCGGATACGACTGAATGTTGGTATTGCAGACAAAAGGAATTTTGTTAAATATTTTTTTTTTAAAGGATTATTTAGCTAAAGTTTTGACAGTGAAGGAATGAATGAATCTGTTTGTTGCTTGGTCATACATTGGCGCTATTTGAGAGCCGATTCCATGGTGTTGTGACTGTTGGCTTTGGTGTAAATGAGTGTCAGGAAGACATTTAATGAATTGCCTTAGTGATGTGATTTGTTTGTTTGATATTTTTGTTAAATAGCTTTTAAACGGAGTTTCTTTTGATGTAATGAAACTGAGTAAAAAGACATTGTTGTTTTTTTTAAAGATGTAAATTAAGTGACCTATGGGGCGAAAATTTCTTTCGTCTTCAAAATAATTTTTTTTTGTGCAAACGGCTATAATGTTTTGAATCTGATTTGAAGCGGTTTCTAAGAGCTGTACATTTAAACAAAAGTACAGACACGTACAAATATAGTACTTATTTGATGTACACATTGGATCAGTTAAAGGCATTCTACATTTATTTCTGCGAAATATACCAAAAATTTTCAAAGTGCCAAAGGAATTCACTTAACTGAAGAAAATCTGCAAATAACCCTAAATTCTTCTATATATAATTTTACATATCCTATCAACCATAAGCCCAAACAAGTTAAATTGTCATTTATCACATGTGATGACATTTCATTACACCAATACATAACCATTTTCCTAAAGTAACACTCGTATACATCGAAAATAAACCAAACCCACAAAACATAAACAACTTATCCTGGATTTTACGCTGACAGTTTTTTCCGCTAATAAAGCAAAAGTTTTCATCACATCGGCATTGACCATAAAAACAACAAAACGAAAAATGTTTCACGTATGATATGTAGCCATCAATCTAAACCCATCATTTTTGCTTAAAGCTGTCAACGTAACGACCAAAACATACCGAAATCAAACCGGAAAAAAAAATCCCATCACACAAAAGCAGCAGTAAAAACAAACCGAAACGGCCACAAAATATCACATTAGCTCGTTGTTTGGCCTTTCCTAGGTGTCACTGCTCAGTTGTCATTGTTTGCCGTTGACGCGTAATGTAAACATTACAATGTGTCAAGTTTGATGCAACCCTGTCATTATCGCACATGTGTTCGTTCTCTATGAGTGTACCATAAGAAGCAACAGGAAGTGAGAGGTGTTCATTGTGTTGGGCAACGTTTTTGCAATGGGGAGCATCGCCATTATACTATTTCCTGGGGCTGTTGTCACAACCATCCATCATCGTCCTTCAATCATAATTTATTGGATTTTTTTCCAATTAGTTTGAACTTCCTTGGATACAAAGGAAATGTTTATTTTTGCAAAATAATCGAACAACAGTCATGCTATATCGCTCTCGTCGTGCAAGCTTTTTTCATTAAGGAATTATTTTATCTTAAAATTTGGTACACTGGTTCTCTTTTGAAAATATTTTAGACTAATGTCAAATGTTTTTCTAAAAACATGTATTTGTACTCATAACGAGAGAACATATATTGTGTAATAAAAACAAATCAATTATTTTTGCATGAATTTGAAGGATTTATTTAGCATAGTTAGAATAATCCTATTTAGGTCAAATATTCAGAATTTTGTTCGATTATATGTTGCTATTTCTAAGGTAATTCCATTATGCCTCTCTAATAGAAACCCTCGTCCTTATTTGCAAAAATCTGAAACAGTCGACTTTAACTAAGTTTTCTTAAAAGAAGTTTTAGCAAAATCATTCGCCATAGATATGAACAAGTTGTAGTCACTTGCAGCCGGTTCCGGAATGTGTGGTGAATGCATAAGGACTTATCAACGAAGCTCCCGGAGATTCTAGCGAGTCACTATAGAGTACAATTACCATAGAGTACAATTTCTCTCCTATTGATGACAACTTCTGGGCGATTACTTCATTCAGATGGTCAAATTGTTGATAGTAAAGGTTCGAATTAGGAGTTTGGCTGTAGCGAAGAGGCTCTTACTATCTGTCAATCCCACAAAACACGCAGAAAAGCCTTCATGACAATCAATCTTCCTCACAGTCACCATTTGTGTCGACTTTCAGCGATTCGACAATGATTATTTTTGCTTAATATTGTCGTAGAGACCCAGTTTTCATCTCCAATCGCCCTCTGTTTTAGTAATGGGTTGATTTTGCTGCGATTTGGCAGCGATTCGCAGATGAAAATTCAGTCCATGAGGTTCTTTGCCTTAACTCGTATGGCACCCATACATTGAGAATTTTTTTGTATCCAGCCTAATTCATGTGGTTCCAGACTGTTTATTATGCAATATTTAGCTCCTAGATAACCGAAACAGTGCTTACATGACGATTGAACTTGACGATTTTCATTATTCTATCGATATTCTTGGCAATTGGCTTTCCGCGGGGTATGGTGAGTCTTTGACACCAAAATTACGAAATGGAATGGAATTATGCGTGATTGGCTGTTACAGTATCCGGATTATAAACATCATTTACATTTTCAGAAAAAAATATATTAATTATGATGTTTTCACTTTTATCGAAGGAAAGCTGTAAAATATGGCGTATTTGCTATTTGCAGGTGTCCATCTTAGAGGTGCTCTTAAACTATGCTAAGTCAAGAAATTTAAAAACTGTCTGAGCGGATTTTTGAACTCGAAATCGTATCTTTCTAATGCTATCTAGAATAAGACGATTTCAGATTTCTAATCTCATTTATTGAAAAAATAATGGATCTCTTTTTACTACACCTATATATGATATAAATGCGCCAAGTAAAAACTTTCCCAGATAATGGTTGTGATGTCAATTTAATATTTGGAGTAAAACACAGTTTCTGTAAAGGTCTTGGACATTGCAATTCCATATTATATTCTTTTTCATTGCCATTGTTTGTACCAAACTAATGACAGTGCACAAATCCAACCGTCAATGCGTTCGCAGTTCACGTGGTGTTCGAGACTTATGTCACTTGTATGTATATTTCTGTCATCCGGCTAGAAATTCTATATCACATCTCTGTAACATTTACAGAGAAATAAGTGATCACAATTGTTTGAAACGTTTCACTATTCTGCACCTCATTTTTTCACCCCAAATTCTTCTTTGTTTCAGCATTCCGAAGTCAGCCCTTCTAAAACCATATTCGAATCACAACATTTTCTTAAAAATATATTTGTAAATGCGTATATGATTTTCTTGCTGTTGTTGTAGTTTTCAAATTAATTTGTAACATTTTTCAACAAATTTCAAATTGCTTTCTTCTGGCTTCCGACGACGATGAACACCATCAAATTAATTCATTCAAAAATGTTTCTTTTGATTTTAATTATACGAATTGTTAGCAACACTTGTTGCACATTTGTCAAATGCGAAAATTTCCCAATAGGCACTCGGTCACCAGCCCAGCATCTGACTGATTCTTGGGTGCTGTCAAAAGAATTAGACTTTAACATTTATTGCAATGTACGGTGGACAGACGGACCGATATGTTTTAGGCACGAATTCGCAGAAGCCTAAAAGGCGCATATGGCCATTAGTTAATGCCCAAGAAGAGAAATTACCATATATATGTAAACAGATTTCTCGACTCACTTCTTCACGATGCGCAGTTCATTGAAAATGTTTATGAATCGCCGTCTTCACGACAGTGCCATTAAAGATTAGATGCTATAACGTTTGCATTCAGGAAAACTATACATGATGCGAGAAATTAAAGAAAACCGAGAAATGTCACAATGATGTCTTCTTCGTTTCATTTTTTTCTCACAAAAATGTTGGTGATGATAAATTTAATTTAAATTATATGTTTGTGACCAATGAAAATCAAAACACGTTTGCGCACTTCGGCGCTTATGTCTCCTGTCAGTTTAATGATATTTTAAGGGCGGTAAAGGGAGCGGAATGCACTGATGGGTGCCATGAATGAATGACATTTTATTTGTCAGAATTTAAATTAATGTTGACAACTGTTTAACTCAAAATCGCATGTGTACCCGTGACGGCTGCAGCATATGTCTTAACAAATGATGTTTAACATAATAAATCTAATTTTACGATGGTTTTTGATTAGGGAAATTACAGCGAAACATTTGTTTCGATGAATTTTTATTCGAAAAATGTGCCACAAACTATGTGAAGTCTGAAACGAAATAGAAATCTCATAATAATGTGGCTGTGAAAGGCAGCAGACTACAAAGTGCATTATTTATCGAGCAAGCATTAACAAAACAAAAAAATGCTTCAATCTCTCACACAGGTTTGGTAAATATAAATCATAATTTTTGTTGCAAAGACTTTCTAGTTAATTTATTATGATTCTCTACGTAATACATCGAAGGCTAATAGAATAATATAAGATAATATATCAAGGATAATAGAGGATATCTTTGATTTCTTGTGTCCACAAATAAAAATCAAAAATCAAAAGAAACATATAAATGTTGAAAAACTATTGAGTGGGAAAGCAGATTACTTTGAAAATGTCATTAATTTCTCTTTTAATCCATCATATTTGAGAGATTATCTAGCTGGCGTACTTTCCTCAAATTGTTGTCTCCAATTACTTCCCTCCTAATATACCGTTTCTGCCAGTTAAAGCCATTATCTCACTCTAAATTTCTAACTATTCTTTTTCAATAAATGTCATAATTCTTTGTCACTGGCGAGGTGTCAAACTGGCGACAATATTTCTTTTTTCTTTTCCTTAAAACAAAGTTAAGGTGAAGAAAGTAATTGTGGATATTGGAAAGAAACAGAAACTTTCCAACATCAGCCATAAATACGAATCATACTCTAATGACAACTGAACAAATATTTATTGAATACACATAGACGCGACGGGGCATATGAGTACTACCTACATATTTAGACACCTTGAGAAATGGTCGACGACTGCAACGGGTTAGAGAGTATTACAGTAGTGGCCAGCCAGCCAGCCAGCAAGTGTTAAATGACTTCCAGAGGATTAGAGTGGAGTGAGTGCAATTGATTGTTTGTTTGCCAGAGGGTTGAACTACCAGAAGTCAAGAGAGATGGTATGCGGAGATTATGGCTCAAGTGTAGGAACAACAGTGATGGTGACAATGAGCGGTTCAGCGCAATGATTAATGAGCTTATTGACTACATGGAGGTACACAGAGACGCCATTAAATAATTGTAATGAATCAAGTAGTAACAAAAGCAGAGCCATTCATCTATCTGTCCATGCATCTGTCCGCTCAGGCGATATGAAAACGATGTTGAACTTCTGATTACGGTTACTTTTAACGTTTTTGTTTGAAATTGTATATAAAAAAACAAACAAAAAACGCCACAAATAAAACAATAAATCATTATTAAAGAGTAGTAAAAATTAACGGCTTACAAAAGCTTTAATCGTACAAAGGTAAGCTTAATTTATAGCGCCATTTAAGTTAGAAAACTATACGTGATATGTCTACGGTCTTGAGGCATAAACGACTGGTAGATATCCTACGCGATCACTAGAAATGGAAAGAAAGAGAGAAAGAAAAAAAGAAAGAACTGTTTGACTAAATGTGTTTCATGTTTTTTTATAACTTTCTAAATCTATTGATTAACCTCCGTCTGTCTGTCTGGCTGGTACATGCGATAACCTTTAGGAAACTGTTTGAAACTTGGTCCAGGATAACATTTTGCCAGATAGTATCCGGGATTTGTAATTGGGATATATCAGCTCAAACTTTCACATACTTCCCACACATATTGACAAATATTCCAAAATTCAAATATTCCAAATTAAGTTAGAAAACTTTACGTGATGAGCCTACGATCTTAAGGCATAAACGATACGTGGATATTCTACGCGATCAGTAGAAAAAAGAAAAGAATGAAGGCATTTACTATTTGGTACTCTTCGACCAAATGTGTTTCATGTTTTTTATAACTTTCTAAATCGATTGAATAACTTTGGTCTGACTGGTGGATGCGATGTAAATCTTTAGGAAACTGTTTGAAACTTGGTACAGGATAACATTTTGCCAGATAGTAACCGGAAATTGTAATTGGCATATATCGGCTTAAACATTCAAACGCTTTCCACGCATATTGACAAATATTCAAAGATTCATTTGTTTCCCCAGTTAATACATAAATTGCAGTCGACTAAATTTTTGTCCGTTAAATTTTCTTACAATGTTTGACAAAACTCGAAACAAATCGATCGATTTACCATCTTCTGATACTTCTCTTACAAATTTAACCAATGCATTCTTATGTTTACATCAGCTATTGAGTTGCACTACATTCAGTCGAATTTATTATACGTTAAGTGTTCACTACAGGAGAGGAACAAAATGGTTGGCGTTTTCCAGGCTCTTCTAGTGCCTTCCATATATAAATAAATTGGTCGCTTTTATAATGCTCGATGTAACTTGAGAATATTAGACCGATTAACCACGCTCTTTCTAGTGCCTTCCATACAAATGACAGATTTAGCCAATATATTTTTAGCTTCACTAAGTCATAGGCTGCAACGATTTAAATCCGGTTACAGCTTTTGATAAAATTTAAAAAAAGGGCAGGAAATTCACGCCCTCTCTGGCACCACCTACACAAATTCCTTAATTCATATATTTCATCTAATTGCACGTAGCCTACGGCAATGTAGCAGCCGTTCAGTCGGCTTACTTCTGTAAATTACAATGGACTACATGGCGACGCCCCTAAGGTAACCTACGTTCAAATTGACCAATTTACCAAAAATCCTGTGTAATTTATAAACGAAAATCTTCAGTGATTTGTAATTTTGCTTTTTTTTGAGGAAATTCCAAGCATATTTTTATAACAACTTAGCGATTTGTAACACCCCTTCTGCCCACCAAGCTCACTATGTTCCAACGCAAATCAGCATTAGGTGAAGTTGTATGTAAGTTAGTACAACTGACTAAAGTTTCTGCTCTAATTAAAATCTGTTAGTGTGGTTTTTAAATTTGAACACTTGGACAAAGATATTATTTAAATACGCATAACTGGGTGGCCGTTGTTTTTGAAATTTTGAAAAGTTCATGGCGCCCAGAATGGTTTAAATTTTTTATCAGATTTATTTCATACATTGTTTTACATCTACCACTAGTTATAGGAGTATAATAAAATGACAAAATTATGTTTATACAATAAAACAATAAAAAGTTAAAGTTATGTTTTTGCAAGCAAAATGATTTAGGGTTCTTAAAGGGTTATATATTCGGTGCGTTTTGTTGGATCAATCATATTTGGTAACAATATTTATTTAGTTGTTGAAATACATATTTGTTGTTAATTTGCCCCATATTGTATCGCCAATTAAAAATTAAAAATTGATCCTGTTGCAGAAAATATTATTAATTCTTAATCGCGTTACCAACCCGGACAAGCAGTAGAAGTAACCACCCATTTGTAGAGTACCAATGACATATTGCATTCTGCTTTCTTATATACGATTTTGTATGTGTCCAACATTCGTATACATAATCAAAGTACCCAGCAAATCCCAAACTCGTAAATCAATTCATTTTGAAAATGTCAAAAAACTGTCAAATTGTACAGTCACTGATAGATTGAATGCCATAAATGTGGAAGATCTACAACAAGCGTTGCCGCCATTATTCTTCGCTTATGTCGCGTTCCAGTAGCCAATTTTAATGAATGACCACAAAAGATTGTGAAAACTGCCGGCGGAGAGACGAAGACATCAGGAAAGGCAGGAAAAAAAAAATGCCAAATGTTTACTTATTTAAGACTTGTCAAATGATTGACGACTTTTGGGGTGTCATTAAAGAGTCGTTTCGGTCAAGCAGCCCAAGTCAACAAAGGAAGGTGACTGCTGAGCTTGACTCTCTTGCGGGGGCAATTTAAAGTTTTCAATCATTTGGGATATTCTGTTGTCTAAATAAGCAAACATATGCACAGCACAGGGAAGTCGGTTTGCCCGATAGCCATGGGGGTCACTAAAATTACCAAATGATCATGATTAGGTTTCGAAAAGCAAACAGAGACAGACACCAACAGTGAAAGTTTTTTTTTTTTTTTTACCGGCTGGCCACATGAAACTGACGCCTTGCTGTTTTGCGCCATTCCGTGACACAAGCGATTTATGTCGGAAGATAACAAAATTATTGACCGGACGCCCAAGCAGTTCCAAATTCAATGCATTCAAAAAATTGCCTTCGAAAGAAAACATAAAAAAATTCACAAGGCAAATGTCGAAAATTCTTATAATACAGATAAACTTCAATTACAAGTATATTTGAGTAAATTTGAAATGACCGTCATTGCAGTAACCACAAAGGCTCCCACATTCATATATTGAAAATCTGTGGCTCTCTTTGTATGTTGTGCTATCGAAAATGCCGCTTTAATGAATAGTCTGTTAGAAACGTTGTTCATATGCTTATTTGAGTTGAATGGAAAGGGTGTCCTGTGGTCATATGATGCAATTTCAACGTGGCTTAGTCGCAAATATGGAAAAAAGTTTCTCAAATAACAAACTTTGCAAGATCAGCAAAACATTTATTTCACATTTTTGGATAACTGTGATTCAAAGGTACACATCATTAATGATTTTGAATTTTTTTTTTTTTTTTTTAGATTCTGTATTTATTACAATCTGTCCATGGACATTCAGTAATATTTGCATTGACCAACATACTACTTATATACTAAAATTTTATATTTTATTCCTTGAGTGTCTCTACTGCTATATTGGTCCTGAGTAGCCAGGTCCTGTGTGGTTCTCCTCCTTAGTCTGACAAATAATGGTGTTCATCAGATTGGACGCCGGCTGATTCGGATGTTGTTGAATGCGATTAATGAAATGGAAAAGTTATTATCATTATATTATATTGCATTCTACTTGCAGCAGAAGTTCTTATCTGAGACACATTTTACGATTTTGATCACAGTGAGGTAGGATACTGAAATTTGCCACAAAAATATCACGGTCAAATCAAGCAAAGTCCTAAATTGGGCAGCATTCACTCAGTAGGGGAAAACTTGCTATACGAGGACTGAACTCCATCCCTAGGAAAATGGATATTTTTCAGAAATTTTTCCGAATTTATTACATTCCCCGAATTTACCATTATTACATTACATTGACCATATTCAATTCCACTTGTTAAACACAGAAACACCCACCAGAAACTCTACAAAATTTTATATATTTTAGATCTCTCATAGAATCAACATCGTTCAGATCATGTCCGTCCTTCTGATTGTCTGTAGAAAGCACGATATAGGCCGTACGGCTTGGTGTGACTAAATTTTGTGTGGAAGTATCTCCCAGCAAAATGCAGATTAAATTAGAAGTTCTGCGAAATCAAAAATGTATGAAAAAAACTTATTCCTACAAGGACAAAAATTTATAAATGCGGAAAATATCATTAAATCTCATGTAATTTTTTGGCCGAAATGCCCAATTCTGTATGTACTTACTGAAAAAATACGAAAAAACTTCACTTTCATTTAAAAAAAAGTGGTCTTTATATAGTTGCAGTTGATAGATTGCGGAAAGAGCCATCAAACAGTCCACATTGTGGATCTGTTAATCTTTGCGCAGCTCAATTTGTACATGAATGTTGCTATATAAAGAAACTCAAATAATGTTTCTTTAATAGACATATTTTGTGAAATAATAAGATTTTGTTAAACCCTTTTCAATACCGTTTACAAATAAGTGAACTTAAATAATCCTCACGCTCAATGATGCATTTGCGATATCGTTGTTTATTACTGAATTGCAACATTTTTGACAATGTCCTTATGATTCGTAACATGATGGCACAGTTTGTCGTGGAAAGACTTACACCAAAACAACGCTTAAAAAATACTGCGATTTATTGTCAAAATTCGTTAACAGAGAAAATCACGTATTCTGACCGAAATATTTTTAAGCTAGAAACCTGTTTTAGACTTCAAAAATGTTTAAAAATAATAAAAAAAACAGTATGTTGGGGAATCCCAGGCTAAAGGTATATACCGGACCTTTTTACGTCTAAATAAACCAATACATGATTCCATTGGTTTATAAAAAACATTTCATGCCAAAGCAATCAACAATTCAATAACGCTATCACCAATTCAAGCTAATAAATTTTCTACTATATCATGGTCCCAGCTGTTAAACTACAGTTTGTTGACCACGTTTAGCCAATGTGAGTAAACATTTAATACCGCCATACTCCACACCAGTCAACCAATTTGCCTCAATGCTCTGTCGGAGATACCTGCTGTTTGACGTCTGCATCTTTTCCAATCTGAGGACGTTTACCATAATTTTAATAAATTTATTATAATAACCGCTAATGATTATATTCCTCATAAGTTTTTGATTACTTGATGTCGGTGCGGTGTAAGACAAATTTTTATGATTTGTAGAAATGAGATTTTAATTAAAATTTATGAAGTTTTTTTCAAGTTTAAAACTGCTAATACATTCGTAATTTAAAGCAGAATTTTGCGGATGGTGATTGGATTGATATGCAGCTAATACTGCGACAACAAAATGTGCACTTGTAATTAAACTTTATTTAGTGTTGTCCAAATAATTCAACAAAATAATTCGTAATTGGAACTACTTGGTAAAACATGTTGAGTTAATTAAAAAAAAAATTGACTAATTTAATGATCATGTTTTTTCTTGTAAATTTGGAATTTGATAATTCTGAGACGATTATCTGGCAAAATTTTTTTGCATGCCTTTTATTGTGCAGCCTGTAGTATTCACTGAGCAAAGCAGATTTGTTTAAGACCGATATTAAATGTATAATCCAGTACGGCATCTAAGCTGTGTCGTCAATTAAGTGGCGAATACAGTATTTAAAACATTCTATACAGCATAATTTGTGTTTAACATATGATGATAAAAAGGGACTTTAGGCTGAAGTTGCGTAAGCTACATGAAATGATAGGCATTTCAAGTGATGTACATCGTATATTGAGCGAAGATTTGTAGATGAGTGCCGCGTTTACTTGCAGTAGAGCAAAAACAGCGTCGTGAAGATCTTTCAGTAAAGTGTTTGGCAAACTTTCACAGCAATAAAGCCAAATT
>JAHXMU010026205.1:0-45386 GCA_019455685.1 Philornis downsi
TAAAATATCAAATATTTGAAATTATTTATTACAATACTTACAATATAAGCCGCAGCAAATCAACCACATCTCTTTGCATTCGAATCAAACTAACTCCAGAAGAAACCACAAATATCTGTAAATAATTTATAAAGAAATGATATATAAAATTATTACTATAATTAATACGAGGAAATCATTAAAATTATCATAATCATAATCAGGGCAACAATAGCACGAAGGAACAAACGGGAAATATTAGGAAGTTATTTTAAATTATTAGTTCAGTAGTACGAGTATAAATCCGATAACGTTTTTCGTACTATTCAGTGAAGACCATACCCGTCCGTTTTGGGTACCCCACCTTTGCTCGGTATTATGCTGGATTTCTTAATTGCACATTGTCGCGTCACAGAATTTCTTAACACCGCCAGAAAAGAAGCATGTATGTATAATCAGAAAAAAAGAAACATCACACATATTTTTGTTAAGGCCAGTCTTCAATCAAACCTGCCATGAATGCAAATGACCCATAGATAGCATTTCCAAAGTTCTCTCAACAAATTTCACATATCCAACAAAATATCAAGATTACGACAGACAGAATATTGTATTTCAAGCGAATGTCAGTTAGAATTAGATGAAAGCGACTTATTGATAGAGTTTCATGTTCACAAATTATGATTTCAATTCAAAGCACAATAATTAACAAAAGAAAAGAAAATAAATAAGGATTCATGTAAAACCAAACTGATTCCTCGATTTGATCAATTATATTAAACAAATATATTAAACCTGAAGTGTTTGCTTTATGATAGAATTCAAAATTATGGAAAAAAGAACTCATTCATTTCAGCTTCCAGAAGGGCGCATAATTCAGCAACTGCTGGAGAAATTACGAATGCTAGATCTTTCGAAGAACTGGCCAAATTCCCGCAAAATTCCAGAAGACACAACGCAGAAGACACAAAAAAGTTGGGACATTTTTTTTATTTTTCAACTTAGTCTCCTTTTAACCCGATACACTTTTACCAGCAATACTCAATAACTTCTTTACACTATTTATAATAACTGGCGAACAACTTAAAATAGCCATCAACCACAGACTCAACCTTTTCGTAGTCCGAGGGAGTTAAATATGGCTAATAAGGTGCGTGATGAAGCAATTTGAACTTAAATTCGCTAATTTTGGCCATCCCAATAGTGGATGTGTTAACCTGCAGCATTGCCTCGATGGAACAACAGTTTCTTTTTCGCCAAATGCGAACTTTTTTCTATAATTTCATCAGCTAAATGCTGCAATAAATAAGCATAGTATTCGCCGTTGAATGTTTTTTCTTTCTGAAGACAATAAGTAAAAATAATCGCATGCGCATCATAAAAAACAGACGCCATGACCTTGCCTGCAGATTGAATGGTCTTCGCCTTTCCTGGACACGATTCTCCCATTCTAGTCCACTGCTTTGATTGTTCCTTTGTCTCAGGTGTGAAATAGTGGGTGGGACGACCATGTCTAATCCGTGGTTATAAATTTACGCAAAAATTCGGTTTTATCGCAGTGAAACATCGCCAACTATTCTACTGAAACATCTTCACGACGCTGCTTTTGCTCTATTGAAAGCAAACGCGGCACCCATCTTGCGTACAGCTTTCTCATCCTCAAATCATCGACCAATACACGATGTATAGTACTTTTTGAAATACCTATCACTTTAGTTAGCTCACATACCTTCAGCTGACGACCATTCCCTAACACTTTGTGGATTTTCTTAACCGTGTTTGGCGCGAACACCTCAATTGATCGACTACTACGGTGTGGGTCTTGGCAGCTCGTACGGCCTCGTTTAAACTCTGCTACCCACTTTTTTCCGGTGGTAAACGTAGGAGAAGACTCTTTCAGAGTAGAATCTTTAATATTGGTTGGGCTTTTCAAATGAAAATATTGAATTACAAGCACGGTAACCATTTTTCCCACGTTTGCAAATTCACTGAGATCGTTTACTTTTGATAGCTCAAATAAAAATACAAAATAACATGGCGCTTTGGGTTTTAAAACATATTTTTCTTATAAAGTTGCCACTTTTCACTAAAATAATTTTTTTTCAAACTACTGCTCACTTAAATCTTTGTGCAATACGGGCGATGCTACGCTCCTTCTTCTAATCGCAATATAACGAGTTACAATTTCGTGATTGAGAGCAACGTGCTTCTAAATTTTGATGACGATCGGTTTGGGGACTGTATCGATTTTTAGAAACTAGCCGCTATCGCATGCATTAACTACCATAGTCATACTTCCACCGATTCATAAATTGTGACTCTTAAATTTTTAATTTGCGTTGCCGGGCCTTTTCCATATGTTAACCTAACACAGTTTACGACAATTTCGTGATTGATAGCAACTTACTGTTAAATTTTTAAGATGATCGGCCAGTTACACTTTCCGCTCTATTCCGCCATTCACTTTTTGTTCGAATATATAGGTTGGCGCATACGTAACGTTAAGATTTGATCAGTGAATACATTTTTTGTTTGTCTTTTTTTCGTCTTTTTATAGAATTAACTAAATTTATGATGGAAAGGCTCAGCACAGAACAAAGGACCAAATTTTTTCAAGTTTACTTTGAAAGTCAGCATTCGATTATTCAGATCATATCGAAATTTCTTTCATGTTCCGATTGGTTCGGCGTTTTGGGCAACAAGGGGCTGTCTGTGATCTTTCGCGTGCTGGAAGACATCGAGCAGTTCGAAATGAAGTGCAAGCAGGTATTGAGGAAAAACCCGAAACTTCTACCAGGCGACGTTCTCAGTTAGAGATGTTTAGGCGGTCTTTGCAAAGAATTTTACATATGTTACACTTTTTCCCATAAAAGATGCAATTGGTTCACGAGTTAAAACCAAATGATGCACAAGAACGCATTCAATATAGTCAGTCGCCGTTAACATTACTTATGCGCCACTCTTTACTTTTTTCTACATATTTTAGCAGCAAATTTATCAAGCAACATTTTCGTGCATTCTATAGTCTAGTAGATGTGGACATTCAAAAATTAATTTGTGTCGCCGGTGTCACACCTATTTTCCCAACATTGACTTGATATATACGTATGACAATTTCATGATTGATATATGTTTGACCTTTCGTCGCTACGACGAATTTTTTAAAGGTATTGTGGCACAGCCCTCTTTCTAGTTCATAGTTCAAAATGTTTAATTATGTGGGTGCTGACACTCTCCTGTTTCTAATCTTAACCTGATATATCACATGACAATATTCCGATTGATTGCAATAATTTGTTTAATATTTCTGAGGATCGATCGGCTACTTTGGTCGCCGTAAAGGTCTATTTAAAAGGGGCGACATGCCGGATACTCTTTACTTGAAAATTTGTTCTTGGCAACTTGGTAAAACAAGGACTGAATCCACCTCTTAAAATATTATCATCATTGCTACCATGTTCTGCTGCTACCACTTAATGTAGTTGCAGTTATTGAATACATGATGCAATTATGAATAAACCACGAAAATACCTGTTATCCTAAAACTGGATTCAGTCATAGTATGTGCAGCTTTTTCCTACTGGGCTGATATCACTACTTGCGGTCGGTATCGTAGAGGCAGAGTGCACCGATTTACAGCCAGATAAGTGGACGTATCATAAATGCTCTGTTATATTTTATATCACATCGTATCGATTAAATCCGATTCCTCAATGCAAATGGGTATATTTTTCCTAATCTCAATAAAAAGGTCCACAGTTGGTAGGATTACTTACAATCTCTTTAGATTTGGGATAATTCTAGTGCACAACACCAGTGAACAATACTGAGAAATAAAAATTTTTCCCGAGGTGCGTTCAGTGATTTTATAAACAATTTTTTTTCTACTGCGCTAGGCTGCCTATGAAATATATGTTAAGGTCGAATTTCGGCTCCCTGGGGCAAGCGATGCGACGTCCATCGAGCTTTCAACAGAAATGTGACCGTGGACATGTTTAGATCACCCTTGATGACGATCAGCAACATACTCTCTATATATATAAATTATGATACGGAAACAGCTTGCATTTTATTTGGCATTCAGTTTAACTGAAGCTGGAAACATTTTTGTTTAAAATGAGCGCTGCTTGCGCAACAAAAATTATTATTTTTAAAATATGAAATTCGTAGCAGACGCTACCTTGCAGTTTTTATTTGAATTTCCGTTTACTTGAAATGTGAACTCATTTTTTGCTGACAGGCGTCATCTTATAATTTCACTTACAATTGTTTCAAAGCGAAGTTGTGGAGTTCTTAGGAATTAAAAAGTTAATTCAGTTCTAATCAAACCCACATAGTGTGAATATAGAAACGCGCACGGCATTTAATAAAGATTGGATTCTTGAGTTGAAGGTTGTAAAAGTGTTTGTTTAATAAACAGTTGCCTGTTTAATTTATACATTACATGAGGTCTCAGATGAGCATTTCTAGACGTTAAAAATTAAATGCCAAAGTAAATGTAACCCCATTCAATGTGTTGTTAACAAAGTTACAAAACAAAACTAACACATTTAGATGATTTAAAGCACTTTAATGAGTTGTTACCTGAGATACCATCATTTAGAATTATATCTTCAGTGTTACAAATCTGGTATAGATACCAGACGTAGTCCTCAATCCTCTGTTCTAACGTTTAACGTTGCACCATATATTAAAATTTTTTATTGGAATCGATAAATTGGTCTTTGGCATTTAATTTTTAAAGATAATTTCATGTAAATGTTGTCCGCGGCTCCGTCTCAAAATGTCCATTCGGAAGGTCTAATTCTTCGCCACTTTTCGAGTATTTCGGCCTGTATTCCACGAATAACGCGTGTTATGTTACCCTGTAAGGCTTCAATAGTGTTCGGCTTGTCCACATAGACTAAGGACTTGACATAACCGCACAAGAAATAATCAAGAGGCGTTAAATCGCAAGATCTTGGGGTCAACTCACAGGGCCAACTCGAGAGATAAGCTGCTCACCAAATTCGTCCCTCAACATATCCATTGTTTCATGAGCCGTGTGGCATGTTGCATCGTCCTGATGAAACCACATGGCAACCAAGTTCAACTCAGCCAATTCGGGCAAAAAAAAAAAAAAAGAAGTCGTTGTGATTGAGTAACACATGCTCAATCGCTGAAAACGGCGACGAATTGCCATTTGAAGATCGTCAATAACACTGGTCGCTACGGCTGCAATATTTTCTTCACTACGCATGCGAGTCGATGGTTTTATGCCCAACAAAGTAAATTTGAGCGAAATTAGGAGATAACAGCACGAATTGTTGATTCAGCAGGTCGATTATGACGACCACAAAATGGTCGTATCAAAAGATGCACATTTGTCACAGAGCACGAATTTTGATAATAAATTTCAACGATTTGCAATCGTTGCTCGTTTGTTAGTCTTTCCATGATGAAATCTCGAAGTATACTGTACACTTTTCACTTTGACAGATGACGTTTTCACGCCATTACCAACCAGTGTTGCCAACCTGAAAAACTTAAATCATAAAAAATCACCCTTAGTAAGAACAGTCGAACTCCTTCATAGTTCGCAAATCTTTTACCACCGAACTATATTTCCAAATTTGGAAATAGAAAATAGTCCGAGTGACCTAAAGCAGTTCGAACTTTAATTTATTCATTTTGGCCATCGCAATAGTGGATGTGTGAACTGCAGTATTGTCTTGATGAAATAGAACTTTATTTTTCGTTAAATGCGGCCTTTTTTCCATAATTTCCTCACCTAAACGCTGCAATAAATTGCCATAACATTCGTATGTGACCAAATAAATGGTTTTAACATATTAAATATTAAACTTTCAGGACACTTTAAATATTTACTACAAATAGCTATTTTGTGTGGCAGAAGTTTGCTTATACAGACGTTTGAATAACCAGAATTTCTTTATTTTTTGATTAGCATATCGAGCTAGTCTAGAGTAATCTATAGGTACGATGAACACGCAACAACCATTTATTTAATTGTTAATTCGATGTAGCGTGTGCCATAAACACTTTCAGCAATCGGACCATCGACAAATATAGCAAAAGCTTTTTTGTTGTTAAGCAGAAAGTCCCATCGAGTCTACAAATGGAACGCATGTTGGTCCAAAGGGTACAAAAAGTTTTTCCATATCCCATTTATGACATACCGAAGAATTCGATTCTCTTTTTAGTCTATAGGTAGCGCTTTTTATTTGTAACATTTTTTTTGCTCTATTTATCAGGTCCCACCCTCACTGTTCTTATCACTTTTTTTTATCTAAACTTTTGATCTTGAAAATGTCTGACAATCATTTGGATGTTTATAAATTCCAACTATGTATATTCCAAAAATATTCGAATGGGGAACAAGGCCGTCCACTCAATGAAAGATTCCCACAATAAAGAACTTGCAATTATAATTCATAGTAACCATCGTCTGGCATATTTCCAACTACAAAATGGCTATAATATTGTGCGGTTTTAAGTTTTCAATTGAAATACTTCAACTTATTATTATTATTATTCTCCCTCATACGCAGTTTATTTCTCTTTCACAATTTCCATAATACTGCTTAAATTTGAAATTTCTCTTTGACATAAACATAAACAAGTTCATTTCCGTTTCCTCATGGTAAATAAGTTCAACAATGCTCACTCGTTAGCAGTGTAAAACTTGGTTCTGGCAAAGAAACGTAATCACAACAAGGAAAATTGTATTTAAAATTCTTTACTATGGTTGCTTTCCTCCAGGGTAGAAGTTGTTGATCATTTGTGCACTTTTTGTCGTGTACCTGCGGCGGACTAAAATTTTTTTTGTTGTGCGCTCGCAGAAGAACACAAAAATGTCAATGCTGCACTTATTTGGCAACAACAACTAATTGTGGTCCTTCCTTCTCTGTATTCTCCTTATTATTTCCGCGCAAGTGCATATTTAGGGACTTACGAGGGTGCTAACAAAAGTTAATAACACAGCTTTAAAACAGAAAAACAGTGTGTTGCAGTGTCAAAGACTGTAGTATTAAAGATATGCCAAAACTTTCCTATTTTTCGGTTTCAAAAGTAAGTTCAATAAAATACACATAAAGCCGTGATTACAAAGAAAATGCTTGGATCTTGTCATTATGTACGAAATATAATATCATTTAAATGACAATGTCAGGATTGGTTGCAGCACTGGATCCTTCTAAAGTAGTTTTCGACCACTTTTTCTCACATTTCGACTGATATCTCGACGATAACTTGACGAATGTGTGTTTTTAAATGCTCTAGCGTTTGGAGATTATCCACATAAAAGAGGCCTTTGACGTAGTCCCTCAAAAAAGTCTAACGCCGTCGAATCGCACGATCTTGGCGGACAATTGATGTCGCCAAAACGTGGCATTACGCTTTCTGGAAACTTCTCATGCAATAAAGCCAAAACCGGTCGTTTTGTGAGGATCGTGGCTCCGTCTTGTTGAAACCATATATCGTCCAGTGCATAATCTTCAATTGCAGGCCACAAAAAGTCGGTTATCATACTGGTACAGCGCTCTGAATTGACGATGACACCTCCAGACCCTTATGCGCACCAAACCGTCACTTCTTCCGAATGCAATGGCTTTTCCACAATCACTTTTGGGTTCTCTGAGCCTCATATGCCACAATTTTGCTTGTTAATGAACCACCAAGTGAGAAATGAGATTCATCGCTGAAGAAAATTTTGTTCGATTGAAAGCCTACGTTTGAATCACCACTTTTGCAGTAAGCTTTAACTATTTTTGTGCGTTCTTCGGTTGTTAAACAATCCATATTCTACCGCAATTGTCAGCCCAAATGTTCCAAATGAAGAAAACAATTGAAAGAATTGAATTAAACAAGTTAATTGAGTTCCTTATTGTGGTAGTACTCGTAAAACACTTTGCACATTACGGAGTATTTTTCTCCCGAAGCCTCATGAAACTGATTCAAACGCTTGTATCATAACATAGGATTCTGTGCTGCAGAATAGGTAGGACTACAGTCGGTTATAGTTATATTCGTGTTCGCCAATAGAAGCTCTTAGCACTAAATCGTGTGCCACTAATTTCACAGTAGTATTTGTTTGTAAATAATATTCTTCTCCTAATTTCGAGGCTGACATCATTAGTTTTATTGATAGCGGCCCGGATTGGATAAAATCATTCACCGCCACAAAGCTATAGTTGTCAAGGTTCATCCGGTGTCTCAAACGAGTTGACTTTTTATTTGCTGAAAAAACCACACGTGGTTTACCACCGTACTTACTTTTTCTAACTGCTTCTCATTGTGTGAGAAGGTTGCAGTAACATTCCGCAGTTTTCATTCAATATTAGCTACATCATCAGTGAACGCAAGTGTCATAGAGGTTTCATTGAAGTTCACTTTACTGCAACTTTCCTTATAATCACCTCTAAAATGTCGCACTATAGGCTGTGGCCCTGTCTAAAACTTCGTTTGGTGCAAAACGGATCAACAAAATTATTGTCAGCTTTAACAAGGTTCATAAGCTGTGTATCAATCTTAACAGCGGCTTCATAAGATTTATGCCGAATCGGACTGTCAAAAGCAATATCATTGTCGACGAAAAGGTGATACGTGTAGATCTGTTTTTTTCGTAAACTTTGGATCAGTTCTAGATTTACCAGATCGAAAGTTGCATTGACAACGTCAAATCAGGCTGGGCAGGGTTAGGTTCAGCTTCTCACGTATTAAAGTCGAGATAACATTATACGTTGGCAGTCAGAGAACTAGCCGACCTGACGTATAGTTGGTGCCAGCAGTTTGAAAAAAAATTACTTTGGTGAAAAAATTATTTGGTAAAACAAATGTTGTATGTTAGAAAGCGCTACGTTGTTTAGTATTTTTATTTGAGCCATGAAAAGTAAACGATCTGAGTGAATTTATAAACATAGGAAAAATTGCTCACCGTTTTGCAATTTAATATTTGCAATTGAAAGGTGTCAGTCCAAAAAATATTAAAGCCGAATTAGATTCTACTCTGGGGGTCTGCCCTTTCGTTTACGACTGTAAAATATTGGGTAGCAGAGTTTAAACGAGGCCGCACAAGCTGCCAAAATAAACACGGTAGTGGTCGGCCTTTTGAGGTGTGTGGTCGCACTAGGCACGGTTAAGAAAATTCACGTGAGCTAGCTGAAATGATGGGCATATCAAAAGTGCTATACATCGTATATTGACCGAAGATTTGAAGATGAGAAAACTGTGCGCAAGGTGGGTGCCGCGCTTGCTTTCAATAGAGCAAAAACAGCGTCGTGAAGAAGTTTCAGTTGAATGTTTGGCGATGTTTCACCACAATAAAGACGAATTTCTGCATCGATTTATAACCACGGATGAAACTTTAGTCCACCACTTCAAACCTCAGGCAAAGGAACAGTCAAAGCAGTGGATTGGAATGAGAGAATCGTGTCCAAAGAAGGCGAAGATGGTTCCATCTGCAGGTAAGGTTATGGCGACTGCTTTTTTGTTTTCTTCAGAAAAGAGAAACCATTAACGGCGAAATTATCGAAAAAGCCGCATTTGGCGAAAAAGAATGTATTGTTTCATTGAGACAATGTTCCCCACCTGCAGGTAAGGTTACCTTTTTTCAGAAAGGAAAAACCATTAACGGCGAAATTATGGAAAGAAACCGCATTTGGCGGAAAAGAAATTGTTGTTTCATCAAGACAATGCTCCAGTTCACACATTCACTATTGCGATGACTAAAGTTAATGAACTAAAGTTCGAGTTGCTTCATCACGCATCTTACTCACCAGATTTAGCTGCCTCGTACTTGAAGAAGAGGTGGAGTCTGCAGTTGATGGGTATTTTAAGGAGTTTGATAGTTCTTGCTGGAAACAGAGTATAGAAGCTATTGAATATTGCTGGAAAAAGTATATCGAGCTAAAAAGAAATTATGCTGAAAAATAAAGAAAGTGTTTCCCAACTAGGTAGGCTATTTTTGGGACCACCCCCATACCATTCTCTATCCTTGTTTGTATCGTAAGTTGTGGATGGAAGTGTGACAAATGCACCTTCTCTTTAAAGAAACCGCATATTTCCGTTGCCCATCTTTAAATCATAATCCTTATAAGGTCTAAAAAGGTCGCCAACCCCTGAGGATGTTCTGTTCCTTTCTTTTCTCTTCGTTTTCCATAACAGTTCTTATTTCAAACGAGCGCTCTTTTTAGGCGATTGCATAAAATGTTATTGTTGATACTGGCGACAACAAAAAGGTTGCTATGGAAGCTAAATTTCATTAACAGAAACAGCCTGCCTGGCGCGTTCTCACTTTAGTTACCACCAGGTAGATAGATATCCGATGGCGTCACAAGGGAAAATACTAGCTCGAATACTTGCTCGAAGATTGAAAATCATGAGCTGCTTTGAAAATTCTACAAAGGATTCCGGTTATTCTCAAGTAAATAACGATCAGAAGTTCAAAATTCCTAATTCTAATTCCACATTTTCTCAGTCCAAAGAACAATTAGAATATATATTCTAATCGGTCTATATGAGGTATAATAACGAATTTGGCTCCTTAATTTAATGCTGAATGGAATGCTAATCATTGACACCTTTTATCAACAGAGTAATGCCCCTTAAAACACTTGCTAATCGACAAATGAATCAATTGAGATTCAACCTGTAGCAGCAGTTAGCGTCTAAGAAAATGAAAAAATAAAAACATGGAGCAGACAAGCCCGCGTCTTGTCGAAAATTTGCACAATAGTCTTGATGGAAAAGCGTCATATACGGTCAATTTTCTTTGAGTGTTAGTCATCTAGAATCCTAACAATTTGTATAGAATAACAAACATTGTAGTCATGTACAAATGTATATAAGCCAGCATTACTTAGTACATATACATACTCGTATATACAAATTCACATCATTGCTAAAATATTCTACGAACATTTTTCAACAAGTTTAGTTTTACTTTTGTACTTAGTATTGAAAATTATAAGCTGCTTCCAACAGCAAGAAGTACGAAAACAATGATGAGTACAAATAAATATAAGAAAAAGAAAATTTGGATTTAAATTTTCAATAGAAGTGAATTGTTAAAGTTGTAGTAACAGACTATAGTGAACAATGGCTTGAATATGATAGATAGAACTTGAAGTTGTAAGCAACGCAATAACTAGCGCAGTGTGGTTTCCTAAAGGACACAGTATCACAATTTGATGTACAACATGAACTAAACAAATATTGAAAAAATAGCGTACAGTCACAGCAATCAAAGCACTCAAGTAATTATATTCTCAAATATAGTAAAAGTTTTGCAAAATTTTTAATCATATTAAATTCATACTTTTTGACAAAACACAAACTTTTATTATTTATATGTGCTCAGGGGTGGATCTAAGATTTTCTTCAAGGGGGGATACATTATTTGCTAATGAAAATTTGTTTTGTGCTGTAGCCAAAATTAAAAGGTTATCCATTTTTCGACTTCTAAGGGTGTCCCAACAAGAAGGAGAGATTTAAATAAAACACAGATATTAAAAAAAAAACAAAATCGTGAAACTTTATTATATCGTAAAGTAGACAGAATGAGGTTATGTATGGAACAACACATCGAGCAGATGGCCGTCGCGGCTTTGCTGGCATACACGCGATCTTTTAACGACAATTTAAATGACCGTTTTGCATAAATGCTGCGGTATTTCATTAATACAGCGTCCAATTTCCTCTTTTAAGACTTGAGTCGTCGTCGGCTTATTCGCATAAACCATCGACTTCAAAAAACCCCAAAGAAAAAAGTCTAATGGTGTTAAATCGCACGATCTGGGCGGCCAGTTCTGGTCTCCAAAACGCGAAATAACATGACCGGGAAATGACTGATGCAGCAATTGAATTGTTTCTCTGGCTGTATGACATGTGGCGCCGTCTTGTTGAAACTACATGCCCTCCACATTCATTTCTTCAATTCTAGGCACGAAAAAACTAAACTAAAAACGAAAAAATGGCGCCACACTTAAATTTTGCGTTCTTGTTGGGACACTCTTAAAATAAAGTTAAATTAAACACACATATAATTTCGATGAAACTTTTACTGCATTATAATGATTGGACCTTGTCATTATGTACGAAATATAATATTATTTAAATGACGGCTCCTGTGTTGGTTGCAGCAGTGCATTCTTTAAAGATACTTTTCGACCACTTTTTCGCACATTTCGCGCGGTATCTCAGCGTTAACTTGAGGAACGTTGGCTTTCGAATGCTCCAACGTCTGTCGATTATTTACGAAAACACAGTCATTGACATAGCCCCATAAGAAATGTCTAACGCCGACAAATCGCCCGATCTTGGTGGCCAATTGATGTCACCAAAACGTAAAACTACGCTTTCTAGAAACTTCTCATGCAATAAAGCAAAAATTGGTCGTATTGTGTGGATCGTGGCACTGTCTTGTTGAAACCACATATCGTCCAGTTCATAATCTTCAATTGCAGGCCAAAAAAAAGTCGGTTATCATACATCCATAGCGCTCTGAAATGACGATTTTCGAAAAAAAAAAATACCTCCCAATAACACCTCCAGCCCCTAATGCGCATCAAACAATCACTTTTTTTTGGATGCAATGACTTTTCTACAATCTCTTCTGGGTTCTTCGAGCCCTATATGCGACAATTTTCCTTGTTGACATAAGCACCGAGTGAAAAATGGACTTCATCGCTGAAAAAAATTTTGTTCTAAAATCAGCATTGAAAGCCTGTTGCTGTAGCAGCCAATCAGCATATCTACGGCAGTGTGAATGGTCAGCCGGCTTCAACTGTTACGTGAGTTGGACTCTATATAGATGGAAGTGCCAATCCAAATGCAAAATACGCCCGTAAGATAAGCTCAATTGCTGAGACCGCCGTGGAATCAACAAATTCGGATTGTTCGCCACAATTTCACTAACAGAAATGATATTTTCGGCAGTGCGCACATTGCGATTATGCACAGGCCTGATGATATCTGTAACTCTACATAGACGGAAGTGCCAATCCAAATGCAAAATATGCCGGTAAGATAAGCTCAATTGCTGAGAACGCCGTGGCCTCGCCAAATTCGGATTGTTCGCCACAATTTTACTAACAGAAACGATATTTTCGGCAGTACGCACATTGCGATTATGCGCAGGCCCGACCACATCTTTAACGCTTTAAATTTCTTTATAACCTTGCCAATTCCTTGCACAGTGGGTCGACAATGATGACCATAATCATCCCGTAATCCGCGAAAAGTGCAAACGTTTGAATCACAACTTTTGTAGTAAGTTTTAACTATTTTTCAGTGTTCTTCGGTTGTCAAACGATCCATATTCGTAAATGGCAAACCTTTCACTAAATAACACTTCAGATGACAGATATTAAGCAGCTAACAGCCTTGTCAGACCGGCGGTTGTTTTAAACCACTAAATGGATAACCCGTTACAAAACCAGTGGCAAATATTTGCGACAGAAATATGATATCTGGAAGAAGGGACGTTCGAATTTTATTTATTTTGATATTGGCCCAGTTTTGGACGCACTGCCGATTCCGCTATCCAATTAAGAATTTATAATCACTGCTGATGTAGACTAAATCAGCTGCATATTTATGATTAACTTTCAGTGTTTTGTAGGTTACAGATTTATATGAGTCATTGCTGTTAGGGGAAATATATAATTCATACACAAGGTGATCCTTGGCATAATCGTTACTCATATCTAAAGCGATAATTGCCACGATTATCGTTTAAATCATAAAAATTTGTTGGATTTGTTTTGTACACTTCCTGTTTGAAATAACCTCACAAGAAAACATTAGGTGCAATATGGTCAGGCAAACTTTGAAGGCGATAGAATTTGGTCTTCCTTGAAATTAGCTTATCGGGGAATTTCAGCTGCAATTCTGCCATTACAGGTCTGTCTATATGACAAATTGCACCGTCTTAGTGAGGCCAAACACGAAGTTGAAAGAGGTTTTCTGAAGAGATTCTCTTTCAGGGTGTTATTGGATCTCTTTCACTATCTTTAAGTAACATCTGCTGTACGTACTTTTATTCCCTGTTAATTCTTTGTATTATTTTGCAATATAACATTTTCCAATACATTCTTTTGAGTCCGTTCTCCAGTTCTTCTGTATTCAATTCTTCCTGGTGCTACTTAAAAATATATAAATCTTATATGTTGAAATCGATACATAAGGACTAAATGGGGTTAAACTGAACATGTATTTTAGATATTTAAGTCAACTGATCAGGAAGAGATTACCGTATGATGATTAGTAAGGAACCAGAGTTCAATGGCGGCAATTTATGGGTTTTTACGTGTCTGTGAACTACTTATGGGATTAACAAAGCGAAATGTCATGATTCTTATTGTCGTGCATCTTGAAAGGCTGATTGCGGCAATTTCAACCGTTTTTTTTTTCTAAAAATCTTACAAATCTTAGAACTTGGGAAGCAGATGTCAAACATTTTCTTTTTAAAACTACTCTTGTCCTCATTACCGCGCAAAATCAGAGCAAAAACAATATTTCGATTAATCCTTTTCAAATTTTACTACAAATATTTCGAAATTTTTAAAGGATGACATTTCTTTTCATCCTCTTTCTTTGGCAGCACTGACCCTTAGTGGGTTAAATGACTCATTATTGCAAATAAACAGGCCGCTACCGTTAAAATTGAGAATCTGATTTAAAGAATGTTGATAAAAGCCACCCAGCAATATTACAACCAAAATATAAAACCAATATTGCTCCAGTCGTTCCTCTATGGTAAATATAAGCGTAGCCAGGTAGAACTTAAAAACGGTCAATTTTCGCTATTTAAGCATTAAGCCTGTATAAGAAGCAGTTTGATGCAAGTATCCCTCTTCGACTTTGTGGACATTTTAAGTAACAAATTTCCATACGGACCATATCGGCAAATCTTTTCTGTCACCTTCCACACAAATTCACCGCTTTGGTCGAAATTCAGTTTCCTTCCTGTAACTTCTCATCCATCCATAACTTGCAGTAAAGCAAATTGTTGTCCTTTTTGCATTATTTAATTATTCCTAATAAAATTTCAGAAAAAAAATCTAACGATTAATCCAGCCCCTCCTTTCTGATACCTCTCATACAAATGGAAAATTTAACTCATATATTCTTGCCTCCATATCGTCCAATCGGTTGCACTAAATGTAGTCGAGTTTGGTACACGTTAGGTGTTTCCTAAATTAGAGTTTTAATAGAGTTTCAGGATGAAACCGGGGTTCGTTGCCATATCCATTCTAGCACCTCCCACACAAATTGACCGATTTCTCGAGATTCAATCAACCTTCTGCCACTTTCAGACAGTCGGCTGCATTACTCTAGATTTTTATTCATTATATTATTTTAGAATTCACTACAATATGGGGGAATAATCAATCGATCAATCGCTCAATTTGGGTACCTCCCATACAAATGATCGATTCTTACTTCCGTACTTTCCAAAATGTACCAATTTCGACCAAATTTGACATATATCAAGCGTTTGGTAATTTGAATATCGGCGATGTTGCCGTACCCATTCTGGTACCTCCCGTACAAATTGATCGATTTATCTAAATTTGATGCCCCACTGTAAACCCTAATTCGTAGCCTGAATTCACTCAAGTTATCGTCATCTATATTGCATTATAATGTTGGGCAAAATAAGAGCAAACAGACGGAATGATACTTTCAATACAAATTACATTATTTAAGGGGTCCCGGTAGTCTAGAGCTCGAAAATTTAGGGTATTTTCAGGAATTTTTTTACAATAAAAAAAATGAAAAATGATATTTTAATTTTTTAGGCTTTTTATTTAACTTCTTTCACATACAAATATGAACAAAAAAAATTTTTTTAATTTTAATAATTTTAAAACTGTCGCTGAAGTTAACCCTCCCAAAAAATTGGACTTGGACGGTGTTGTCCATTTTGTCTCTTCTATTTATCTGAAACGCAAAACCCAAAAATTGTAGTTATGTCCAGTACTAGAATAAAAAAAAAACTGATAAAATGGCGCCGTTTTGAATTCAACACTATAAAAATAGGGGTTTTTCCAGTTTTTTAATCAAAAAAATACGAAATAATTGAAATGATTTTATTACGGGCGGTAACCATTATTGTGGTGAATAACGTATTAAAATTTCAGACGATTCGGTTGAATAATTTTTTTTTTTTTGACATAATTTTTTTTTGCGATAATTGAGTTTAAAGTTTTGAGGGTGAATATTTTCTAAAATTTCAGAAATTTTTAATACTTACAGTTAATCAGCGATTCCAGCACCAAAATAATAATAATAGTATTGACAATAATATTATTATAATAATATTATAACCCTTCCTTCCGGCTCGAAGGACCATGTATTGGAGTAGATCACGAAACTGGCTATGGAAGTTAGCGGGGTAGCGATGAAGGCGGAAAAGCCAGTTCCGAGTAGCGGGAAGGGTGCGGGCGGTTGGATGAGCAATTATCTGGTCGTGAGATAAATCTTTCAAGTAGTGGATTTCGTACTTAGGGAAATGTCTCTGGGAAGAGGAAATTGTTTTGAACATGTAATTTCTCAAAGTACAAGAGAAATTACATGCAAGTTGCGGATTGTAAAGAAATAGTTTGAGGCAAAAAAAACCAAATGAATTAATTACAATTCAAGATGTTTTATTTTTAGAGTAGAAAAGTGCTCACCAGTAGGCTTATAAAAGTCAAGTGGCCGATACTGGTTTCACGAACTTGCCACGAAGCTTAGCAATGTTAGATTTTAGATTCAAGATAATTCACAATGATTTCATTTATAAACTTAGGTTGGCAATTCATTTACGTATATAGTACATTTGTGTACTTTATGGATAAAAATTCATTAAGACAAATTTTGTTTCTAGAATAGTTAGTAATAAGTTTTTTCTTATAATTCAATTAAATATAAACGCTGTAAGTTTATACAATAATAATAACAATAAAAATGATAATAATAATAATAGCAAATAATCTTATATATAAAAAAGGTCACATGTCCGAGAAGGGCCGGAACAGCTACCGCGCGAAGAATGCGCCCATTGATGCCGCAGCACGACGAATCGGACTCTACCTGCTAAGACGGCTGTAGAATCGAAAATACTGGGAATATCCTTCCAAAAATTGGACAGTATATTCTTAAGAGCCTATGCTTTCGAAATATCAAAAAAGTTACATTTTCTGAAAATTCCGGGACCCTTTAACTTACATATTCCTTGATTTATGGCTTTCGTTCAATTGTAGCATATTCAGTACAATTGAGCTCACATCAGGGATTTGAAAGATTGTACATACAAAAGGTCACATTTCCGAGACGAACAACGCGCCTATTAATGCTGCCGCGTGACGAATCTGACTCTACCTGCTAAAACGACTGTAGAATAGAAAATACTGGGAATATCCTTCCAAAAATGTGACAACTCTTAAAAGTCTACACTTTCGAAACATCAAATCGATCGATTTTTTGATAACTCAAGACCACCGGGACCCCTTAACATATACCTTGATTCATGACGTTCATTCAATTGTAGCATATTCAGTACAATTGAGCTCGCATCAGAGATTTGAAAGATTGTACTATCATTTAAATTGATCAAACCACATATAAATTAACAAATTTAATAAAAATCCGTGTTCTTTCTATGTTTTTCAAATATAAAATTTCAGAAAATTATAATATAATTCTGTTTTAATTAAGAGTATTTTTTACAGCAACACAAAACACTGAAATTTCTGTGCTGATTTTTATTACAGTTTTTTTGTAACATTTTGGAAACTAACTGATTTCCAAAATAACCATATTTCTGACCGATAGGTTTCGCTAGATGGCCTACATTCCTTGTACACAAAGTTAATCATTTAATTATATTTTTGGACGAAAATATAAAAACTGAGGCATTGCAATACCTATAAAAAAAAGAATAAAACTAGTTTTAGTTTAAAAGTTGTATTAACGTTCAAATCCAAAAGTAAAGGGCTACGACCCTGTTTCCCATAATCCCATTTGTTTGTGTAGAAGGCCCACAGAGTTTATTTCCCCGCCGGACCCATCTGTTGACAAACTTTGAAAGCAATCAATTGATTTTGCTTTTTCTTTTTTTTTTTGCATTATCGTTTATCATATAAATATTCATTTAATGGATATTAAAATTGCATAACGATAGGTGTACATTTATATTTCTAGTTATAGAATAATATGGCCTTCTTTGTTTTTGCCAAATTGACTGAAATGCGAAATGAATTTGTGGACCAAAAAAATGCATTTCAATATTAATTTATATGCGAATTGCAGTTGTTTTTTATTTACTTTATATTATTATCGAAATGTTATGAAATTGTTTATTTATTTACTATTTATTAAACAATTTCATTTCAAAGGGCACTTTGGCATTTTGCTTTTAAGCAGTCAAACGTGAATGTAAATTACATTGCATTTAGCATGAAAATCGTTTAAGGTTATTAAACTGTTATGATGCAGTGATGAGATGAAAACATAAAGTTGTTGAAGGCTTTTCCTGCAATACTTTTTATACATTATAAATGTAAGAAATTGTACAAGTTATAGGAATGTATAAACAGTTTATAAAGGTTTGCGTACATCATGGGGCTCATAATCTTAAACTTCCGAAAGAAAGAAAAGATTCTTTGTTAAGCCACATAAGGTCGAAACAATTAGCTGCAGTCAATGTAAGGTCAATCGGGTATATTCCGATCGCCAAATACTTGATTATAGTGCGACTGACACTTAACGTGTTCTCAAATGTCTTAGTCTCAATTTCAATGTACTCAAAATTGGATAACTTATGAAGAACTTTGCGTCCAGATGTTACCTCCTGCCATTAAAGGCCAAAAATGCCAAGAAAAGTTGGACGGATTAAAACTTCATATTAATCATCTCTAAGTACTCCATTGTATATGTACATTTTTATATATCAAATTTCTAGAAATTTTCTAGTATTGATATTAGAATCAGTACAGTAATTTCAGCCAAATTAACTTCCGTGTTACCGCAAAGGCGCAGGGTAATAGATTCGTCGCAACAAGTTTTTTGCCCATGATTGGAACAAAGGCGTCATAAAATAGAGGAAAAACTACGGTACAGGGTGGCGCACCAATTCCACTACAATAAGAAATTCAAATAGCTTTTCTTTTAATCAACAGATTTTATTTATTTATTTTTTTTTTTGTTTTGCTGAATACAAAATTCAATTTTATATTATATACAGCTAATTGTTTTTGAAAATGAAAAACTGTAAATGACATCTATGCTCATTCACGCATATGAGACATCTAATTAGAAAATTATTCATTGCGGCCTGATTTATTGTTTTAATGGACTGCTTCAATTCAGTCAGATTCTTTGGTTTCGTTTTGTACATCGCCTGCCTGAAAAAACCCCATAAAACACAGTCTAGTGCAGTCATGAAGTTTCATTAAAGTTCCGGCATAACCGGTCAGGCTATGTAAGCAGCTCCCATCATCTTTAAATAATGGCCCCATTGATAGTCGACAGTTGACAATAGTACGATTCGTGCGCCACCCTGTAAGTTAAGTTAAGTGACACATATCTTTCGATTTAATCCCTCTACTCATCATAATTCCCTCCTCCAACTCCTTTCTCACTACCGACTCTTTATTTTTATGTCAGTTAAAATTCGAAACGTGATATGGACTTTATGCATTTTCTTGTATTAACTTAATCACTTATTTTAACTAATAATATAGATATAAGAACTGATCCAAAATGTTTAATTTTACAAATTCTTCACTATACACCATGCATGTACAATTTTTAAAATGTTATGACATGTTTTCCTCCTATAATAAGTGCAGTAGATACTTTCCCCGTTTTTCCGGAAAAGCATTGTAGTCCTCGTTTCGGAAAAATATTTTAAGGTATCGCCACAGCGTTCTTAAAAAATCGCTCAAGCGAGTGTAAATATGACATAAACATATCTGCCTGAGATAGTCACAGACAACGCCAAGAAATGCTACCAATTACGGTAGCAAAACCATACTGGGATACGGCGTCCAGACAAGCTTCTAAATGATGCAGAAAGTCCCTAGAAATAAAGGCAATGGGACAGGACAGGATAAGCAGGATAAGGACAGATAAGCAGATTATAGTTAAACACTTGTATAAATTGTAAGTTCATACGAAGGCGGCTCATAACACTACCCGATCTGACGTATAAATGGTCCAGCAGAAAATTACTTTGGCTAAAAGTGGCACCCTTATTAAAAATATATTTCAAGTTTTAAGGTGCCATGTTGTTTAGTATTTTTATTTAAGCCATCCGAACTAAACAATCTTAGTGAATTTGTAAATATGGGAAAAATTGGGCACTGTTACGTAATTCAATGTTACCATTTGAAAGCCCTCAGTCCAACCAATATTTAAGCCGTGCTATATTTTATCATGGGGAAGCGTGCTCCTTCGTTTACGACTGTAAAATATTGGGTAGCAGAGTTTAAACAAGGCCGTACGAGCTGCCAAGACAAACACTGTAGAAAATCCACAAGCTGATATTGGATTATCGTCGGCTGAAGGTGCGTGAGCTACGAATAGCTGAAATGATAGGCATTTCAAAAAGTATTATACATCGTACATTGACGGAAAGTTTAAAAATGATGAAGCTGTGCGCAAGGTGGGTGCCGCGCTTGCTTTCAGTAAACCAAAAATCGCGGCATGAAGATGTTTCAGTAGAGAGTTTGGCGATGTTTCACCGCAATAAAGACGAATTTTTGAATCGATTTATAACCATGGAGACATGGGTCCACCACTTCACACTTGAGACAAGGGAACAGTCAAAGCAGTGGACTGAAATGGGAGAATCGCGTCCAAAGAATCAAAGGCAATTCCATCCGCGGGTAAGGTCATGACGTCTGTTTCTTGGCCTGCGCATGGGATTATTTTTATTGATTATCTTGAAAAAGAAACAACCGTTAATGGCGAATATTATGATACTTTATTGCAGCGTTTATGTGATAAAATTATGGAAAAATGCCCCGAAATAATACTCCAGTTCCCACATCCACTATTGTGATGCTCAAAATTAATGAATTAAAGTTGGAGTTGCTTCATCACGCATCTTGTTTCCCATATTTAGTTCTGTCGAACTATTTTCTGTTTCCAAATTTGAAAATAGCTCGGTGGTAAAAGATTTGCCAACAATGAAGAGGTCGAGTCTGCGACTGATGGCTATTTTAAGAAGTTTGACAGTTCTTACTATAAACAGGGTATAGAAGCTATTGAAAATCGCTGGAAAAAATGTGTCGAGCTAGAAGGAGATATGTTGAAAAATAAAGAAAATTTTTCGCTACTTTTTTGTGTCTTGTGTGCTATGTCGGTTAGTAAAGAGACCGCTCTCGTAAAGCGATTGCATTAGTTGGGTCCTTTTGTGTAGATGGATGAAAATGCTCTGGCATGATTGGCTTTTCGGCTCTACAGGAGTCAAGGAGAAAAGTGATCGAAACTCGGTTGGTAGTGCAAAATTTGAGTGCCGAAATTTAATTTTATGAATTAAAACAAGAAGACAGAATACTGAAGCGATTGAAAATATTTCCCGCATTGCATAAAAAATCGATAATAAGATCATTTTACGCCGTGGCACAGTGTGATAGATCACAAATCTAACTGGACAAAATTAATAAATTGCGTAGGGTTCACTTCTCACGTATGTATTAAACAAAAAATGAGTTCAAATTTATAAGTGATTGTAAAAAATCAACTTTTTTAAAAAAAAGTTTTTTTAGTAAAATGATTGGTTAAAGATTGGTTTCTTAAATACATGCTCTGAGATTATTTGTAGTTATATATATACTAATATTTACGTTGAATACAACTAATTAATCATATAATAAAAATATTAGGTGAATTTTTATGTAAAGAGTCGGATGTAGTCATTTTTAGTATTAAAATAATTTTTAATAAATAATTAATAGTAATTATTTTATTCACTTGTTTTTGCTTTATTACACTAATAATACAGATATTACCTTAATAATACTCATTAATACACATAGAGATTTTAATTTAATCAATTTCATATGCATCGTTAAAAGGTTCTTCTTCCTCGAAAGTATCAACATATAAAATTGAAAGAACTTCTTTTGTTATCAAACTTCGAACTCAAAAGGGAGTGTGACGCAAACTTGCGATAAAAGGATCAGAAGAAATTAATAGTCGATTGAAAAGATCTGTATGTGTCTATTCGCGATGTTTTTCTCGTAAACAACTCTCTAAATTTCCTCGTATCCCGATTTCTTGCTTCTTGAGCTTCTTTTGACAGCTGTCGTCCTATAGGAAGAATGCAAGACCTTATAATATCTTTTCCATGAAAAATGATTTTATGGACGCAAACTGGGATAACATACAGGGTGGTGGAATCAAACATATTGTATTTAAAATATTTATTTTATTTAAAATATTTTAATATTTATTTTATTTTATTTATTTATTTCATATTTAAAAAATAGATTAAAAAATAAATACAAAAGGTATGGTTAAAATAAATCTAAGGCATTGTAGAGTAATAAATGGAGTTTATTTTTTAAAAATAACATCATCTAAATGGTGACCCTCTCTACGACGGCACTCCTCTAACCGCAAACGAAAATTATTGAAAACTTTCTTCAGTAATACTGGTGTAATGGCTGCCATTTCACCACGGAAATTCTCCTTGAGCTGAACGATGTTTCTTGGATTATTGCTGTAGACTTTGTGTTTGAGGTATCCCCACAAAAAAAAGTCAAGAGGCGTCAAGTCTGGACTAAGTGGGGGCCATGGGATATCACCTCTTTTCGAAATCAGTCTGCCAGGGAACATCTGCTTCACCACCGCCATGGAATCATTTGATGTGTGACAGGTAGCTCCATCTTATTGGAACCAAGTTCTGGAATTCACTATTCTTGAACTTTCAATTTCTGGAGGCAAAAATCGGTCCAACATCTCAACATAGCGTTCCGTATTAACCGTGACGTTTTGGCCCCGCGCATTTTCGAAGAAAAAAGGACCAATTATTCCTCTGCCAGAGATTGCTGCCAATACTGTCACTTTAGGACTATGCAATGGTTTCTGGTGTTTGATTTTGGGATTTTCACTGTTCCAGTAACGACAATTTTGACGGTTTACGAACCTATTCATAAGGAAATGAGCCTCGTCAGAGAAAAGGATATTGTCAAAATTGGAAAATCGATTAAGCATTTCATTAGCAAATGCGAGCCTTGCTATGAAGTCTTACTCTTTCAATTCTTGTGTTAATTGCAGCTTATATGGATGCAGTTTAAGATCCAATATTAAAATTCGTTGCAAACTTCGTCGCGATAATTGTAAGACAGACGATCTCTTGCGAGTCGACATTTGTGGATTTCCTCGTACTGACTCCATAACTCCCTCAACATTATCTTCTGTCCTAGATGTTCTTGGGCCACCATTTGCTTGTGGTTTAAATGTTGAACCGGTCTTTTCAAAACGCTTTACCCATATTTTAATTAAATTAGCACTCGGAGCTTCACTAATTCGCCGTAGTCCATATTCAGCACAATATAGTCGCCTAGTAGCAATATATGAACGAGAGTTCTCGTAAAATGCGCGACGCTTCCCGTCGAAGTGATTCATAGCGACTAAAACTCCATGAGCCCGTCAACCAAACGATGTAGGCGCCCCCGCCCGCGCCTTTTCTACCCCTCAACAAAAGATGATGCAATATGCACGTTCTATTGCGCCACCCTGTACCTTGGGTATTCGTTTAAGTATAAATTTCGTGTGACAATAATAAAACTTTCAAAAGCATCTTCATCAATAGGGTAACCAGTAGCTAAAGTTTCCAAAATAATACGAAACCGTTCAATTAATTTTTTATTGACACCAGTGATTTCTGCTGCTCTAAAGAACCGTCTAGCAGTATTACCGTCATTCGTGTTACCTCCTTGTTGTGTTGGCATGCCTACAAGCAACCCCATCTCATTTCAAAATCTCTGTTGAACCTTTTTTTTCTTCAGCCACCTTTGCTTTATTTTCCGGTCAAATAATATTTTTGTTTGCCTTAAGATTTCTTTTCACGTCTTCTGGTAAGACAACATCTAACCATTATTAATGTCAGTAAGGCGTCTTTGCGACGTATTTTGGGAGTTTTTATCCATTCTTCAGAAATGTCCTTTCTCGAAAGAGTCATACTGCAAAAGTGAAAAAAATGTATGGCAGTCGCAAAAATGCGCAAGATGTTTTTGATTTACCTTAAAGCAAATACTTGAAAGATTAACCAAAACATAGATTTATACCTTTACTTGAAGAAAGGAAATATTTTAATTTTTGCACTTTCTGAACTTCTTACAAAAAATAAATTGTTTTAATACAGGGTGGCCCAGAATGAACGAAGTGCTGTGAATTCCTTATAACTTTTTTATTATAATTTTTTTTTCTTTTCTTTTTAGTATTTTGTAAAGAAGACTTGAAGAATTTATAATGGAGCAATACACAACTGAACAACGTGCCCAAATCGTTGAAATTTACTTTGTAAATCAACGGTCCATTATGTTGACTCAGCGTGCATACCGTCGTCAATTTAATGTGCGGGTTGCACCCTCTCAGTCAACAATAAACCGTCTTGTCGCGAATTTTCGAGGGAAGGAGCAGTAAGGAACCTTCCTGGTGCTGGCAGACGACGAACGGTTCACACGGATGACAATATTTAAGTGATACAGGAGAGTATTCAGGAGGATCCACAAACATCAACCAGGAAACGTTCGACACAACTTGGCATCTCAAGAGGGTCGCTGCAGTGAATTTTGCATAGCATAAGAATGTTTCCATACAAAATTCAAATTTTCCAAGAATTGAAACCGACAGATTACCAGCAACGACTTGACTATGCATTTATTTCCAGCAAAAAGCACAAGAGAATCCTAATTTTATTCATAACTTAGTTATGAGTGACGAAGCCCATTTCCTATGAAATGGGTTCGTTAACAAGCAAAACTGTAGGATATGGGCTACGGAAAACCCGAGAATACTTCATCAACGACAATTACACCCAGTTAAGTGTACTGTTTGGTGCGGTGTTTCTTCAGAAAGGATCATTGGCCCATATTTTTTTGAAAATGAACGAGGTGTTGCCATTTCCATCAATGCTGATCGATATCGGGTCATGTTGGAAAATTTTATAAGGCCAGCCGTGGAAAACCATCCGCAGATATGGTTCCAACAGGATGGAGCCACAGCGCACACTGCGAGGGCCACAGTGGCTCTTTTACGCGACATATTTGGTGAAAGAACAGTTTCGCGTACAAGCAATTTTAATTGGCCTCCGCGTTCCCCGGATTTAACCGCTCCAGACTTTCTCCTTTGGGGTTATTCAAAAGGGAAAGTTTATGTTAATAAGCCCAGGACTATTGACGAATTAAAATCCAATATTCGAGGCGAAATTAACAATATAACACCGGAATATGTGCTGGAAAGAGCACATTTGTGCGAAGCAGAAAATGGCCACCACTTGCGGGATATTATTTTTAATAACTAATCTAAAAATATTCCCCATAAATTTACTGTATTAAAAAAAAAAAAAAAATTAAAAAAAATATGTCTTAAATAAAAAGTTATAAGCAATTCACACCACTTCGGTCATTTTGGGCCATCCTGTACTTACAATGGAAATGTTTAAATGAAAATTGTAATATATTTTATTGAAATAAAGCGTAATAATAATAAAAAAAAATTATGACAATAAAATCACCATAGACTTGTTAATCATAGAACAAAGTCATACAAATAAAACGCTTCTCTTCGAAATCTGAATGCACCTGTTGGGAATAACTGACTTTAAAGCTCAATTTTTCCTAATCAGAGCTATAAAAAGCAAACAAAAACTGAATTACAGTTACCTATTGTATTGAGACGCTCATTAAACGAAGAGAAGGAATATTGCCAGACATGTTTTTTTAATATATTCCAACAAGATTTGTGAATTATCACAGTGTGTGTGGCCCAAGTAAGTTGAGATGCAACTATGCTTCGTCCTTAGCTATGGAATTTCTCAAAAATTTTTACTGGACTCGATTCCGAAAATTTGTACAGTAATCTGTTGAAAGATGGTATTTAAAGAAATTTCAGTGTGATATCGGCTCTTAAATATAATTGGAACCATGAGCAATGATCATAGCACTGATGATATATCGATGTGTCGAAGCGATTTGTTTTGTTATAGTTAATTAAATCCATTGTTAGTACCCAACAGTCATCAATTTAATGTTTAATGACAATTTTATTAACATCGATTTTGATAGCAGTAAAGCGCTATGCAATAGGATTTATAAAGCAATTAGATGGAGGAATCAAATTGAAATTCTTTTTTGCTTTTTATTTCGAGAAATTTATGAAACGGCCAAGGCGTTCCCTTAAATTTATTAATAATAAAGATATGAACATATTAAATACATCCATAACAATAAATTGCAAAGTCACCAGCAATCAATTAGCGCTGCCATAACACACAATCACATCATCTGGCTCTGATTGAATCAGTCGGACTCGAAATGCGCATCATGACGTGCCCAGTGCCATCAATGACACATAACTAAATCCCAGTCTCGAAGAGAAAACGAACGAAATAAATTGACAAAAATGATTTGACCGTGATGCGTTGCCTAACGACATGAATGATATCTGCCAGCAAAGCTAAATACACAATTCCAATAATATGTACAATAATAAATTTTCCGGCAGCAAAATCTGTTGCCATATTTGCAAATGGACGACGACACATTTTGTGACTGACAAAACTGAAAGCAATTTTGGCTGCGTGTGCACTTTATTATTTCAGGGTATTAAAACTGGTCTTCCGGTTATTACGGAAAGGCAAAGATTAAATGGAGAGCAACAAAGCATAAATAGTACGAAAACAAGGAGAAACAAAAAATCAAACAAAATATATTGCCTAAAAAGGATCACATATGAGGTCAACTAACAGGCGAAAGGAAATGAATAGGCAACAAAACTACCCAGCCATTATGCGATAAGAGTTCAGTAAGCCGCCTGCCGCCCAATAAAGAATAATAAATGATTAATAGGCTTTTTTTTCTCCTCATCACAAGACAACAACTTATCAACACATTTTCTTTTTCTATTTCTCAGCGCGGGACCACCAAGATTTGTTGGGACACTGAAGTTACTTTCACTTTCACCTTTCGCTTCAGGGTTTGTTTAATTTCCACTGGGAAATGCAGGAAAACATGTAAATTATGATATAGCCCTTCGCCAAGAGGGTAATTTATAAACATTTTGCATCAAAGACTTTTAAATGATCTAAGTCTCAACCCTCTGCGAGGAAAAAAGGATTGTAATTGGGGTTGGATATTTGAAATGAATACAGCGAATGAGTTGTGAGTTGTGAAAAATTACTGTATAAAGCAAACGAGATAAATTAACATGAAATATCTCTCATCAATTATGGTATTTTGTGGAGAATACAGACGAATAATGTATAATATCACGATTTAAGCTTTTGAAAATAACATAAAAGTTAAAGGATAAATCATCTCGTTTATCTTACAGCAGAAGCGATAAGAATTTTTTGCACTGTTAGAAACTCGTAGAATCTTAAATTAAAGCCAGCTAAATTATGATTAGAATTTTCAAAATAATAATTATGCAAACTTTCGGAAAATCCTAGATTTCAACTGAATATTCTATATACAGGGTGGCGAAATAGAACGTGCATATTTAAAAAATAAATTAAAAAATAAATACAAAAGGTATGGTTAAAATAAATCTAAGGCATTGTAGAATAATAAATAGAGTTTATTTTTTAAAAATAACATCATCTAAATGGTGACCTTCTCTACGACGGCACTCCTCTAAACGCAAACGAAAATTATTGAGAACTTTCTTCAGTAATACTGGTGTAATGACTGCTATTTCACCACGGATATTCTCCTTGAGCTGAACGGTGTTTCTTGGATTATTACTGTAGACTTTGTGTTTTAGGTATCCCCACAAAAAAAGTCAAGAGGCCTCAGGTCTGGACTACGTGGGGGCCATGGGATATCACCTCTTTTCGAAATCAGTCTGCCAGGGAACATCTGCTTCACCACCGCCACGGAGTCATTTGACGTGTGACAGGTAGCTCCATCTTGTTGGAACCAAGTTCTGGAATTCACTATTCTTGAACTTTCAATTTCTGGAGCCAAAAATCCGTCCAACATCTCAACATAGCGTTCCGTATTAACCGTGACGTTTTGGCCCACGCATATTCTCAGAAAAAAGGACCAATTATTCCTCTGCCAGAAATTTCTGCCCATGCTGTCACTTTAGGACTATGCAATGGTTTCTGGTGTTTGATTTTGGGATTTTCACTGTTCCAGTAATGACAATTTTGACGGTTTACGAACCCATTCATAAGGAAAGGAGCCTCGTCAGAGAAAAGGATATTGTCAAAATTGAAAAATCGATTAAGCAATTCATTAACAAATGCGAGCCTTGCTATGAAGTCAGACTCTTTCAATTCTTGTGTTAATTGCAGCTTATATGAATGCAGTTTAAGATCCAATGTTAAAATTCGTTGCAAACTTCGTCGCGATAATTGTAAGACAGACGATCTCTTGCGAGTCGACATTTGTGGATTTCCTCGTACTGACTCCATAACTCTCTCAACATTGTCTTCGGTCCTAGATGTTCTTGGGCGACCATTTGCTTGTGGTTTAAATGTTGAACCGGTCTCTTCAAAACGCTTTACCCATATTTTAATTAAATTAGCACTCGGAGCTTCACTAATTCGCCGCAGTCCATATTCAGCACAATATAGTCGCCTAGTAGCAATATATGAACGAGAGTTCTCGTAAAATGCGCGCACGCAAAATGCGCGACGCTTCCCGTCGAAGTGATTCATAGCGACTAAAACTCCATGAGCCCGCCAACCCAACGATGTAGCCCCCCCAAGAAAAGAAAAAAACTTTGCAAAAATGAACTTTCGAAGGTTAAAAAAAAACAAAAAATTTGGACGATTTAGATTTTGTCAAAAAAGTACCTTGAATTGCTCAATAATGTATATATTTCATATTCAAATTTATTGTATCACCTTCAAAGTAGGCCCCTGCTCCAAAATATAGTGAGTACATTTCGTTTAGCCGAGTAAATAATTTTGAAAATTCTAGGTCAGTGAAAGTTATAAATGTTAATGTAAGTTTAGGTAAAATAGAGTTTTAAAGTAAAGCATTTGACTTTGGAGAATAACATGGATTTTACTTAAATTATTCATCTATTTGCATCGCACACCGTACAGCCAAATGAACTTTTTTCTTACATTTATTTAACACTAATGAAATTTTTATTGAGTTAATATTTTGTCTTGGCTTCTTTGTTTATCAACACTTTGTAAATGCGTTTTTTCATACTATTTATCAAATTTTGTAATTCATTTGAAGCAATCTCTTCTCCAGCATTTCACAATGGCAGTCTTTAATTCTTGAATGGATGTAAATTGCCTTCCATTTCCATAAACCTTTCCATTTCCATATGCCCCACAAGTGCTCTATCGGGTTTAGATCAGGACTGTGTGCGGGCCAGTTCATAACCATCAGCTGTTTTGAAGAAAACCAGGTCGTTGTTGGACGAGAACGATGGATTGATGCGTTGTTCTGCTGGAAAACAGCATCCTCATCATGGCAATCTTCCAAGAAAGGAATCAGTTCGGCTTCTAAAAGTTCGACGTACTTCTCGCTTTTGGTTTTTGGCGGAATGAAGCAGATTTTTGACTCTCCATAAAACGAAAAAGCACCCCAAACCATTGCACTGCCTCCACCAAAATTTCTACGTAGGCGGGGTGACTATGGCGCCTTCCAATCATGCAAATAATAGCTCAATCCGACGGGTCCATCTAAGTTAAAACTACATTCTTCCATTGGAAAGTCCAGCTCATGTGCACTTGTGCAAATTTGAGTCGGTCATCTTTATAAGGCTGCATTCGGAGAGGAGCTTTCATTGGTTTCTTGTAAACCAAGTTTGGTGGAGCTACCAAAATAGCTTGAACACGTCACTTTCGTATAGGCAATTTAAGAGTATAAACAATTTCAGCAGCACTGAACTTGTTTTTTCTTGTAGCCAATGAACGAATTTGTTTAACCTGTCGCTTTGAAATCTTCGTTCGATCTTTCGTTGGCGGTTTTTTCCGTAATCGTACTTCATTTTCAAAGAATTTCGAATGACTTTTTCAGAACAGTTAATTTTCCGTCCGAGTTGGGAATTGTTTAGACCACTTTACCTTGTACGCAGTAATCTTAGCTTTTTCCAGCTAACTCAAGTACTGTCCTTCCTTTCGGCATGGTTGCAATTTATAAAAACAAACATTATTTCTTATTGAGCAAAAACTTAAAAACACTTCAAGTTTTATGCTTTACTTACTAATTTATAAGTGTTTAATTTGATTTTTTCACAATTAAATACAAATTCGTCTACACGAAGTGCGCACTAAATTAGTAAGAACACTCGCGCAAGCAAACTAAGTTTTTGTCAACAGACAACGCACGTATTCAAACTGATCGAACTGATTGAACTTGCAAAAATGAGAAAACATGCTATAAAACTATTCACCGGTTTGGGAGATAAGCACAAATAAAGACGTTTTCTGCTATATATTCGGCTAAACGAAATGCGCTCACTGTAATACACTTATGCCTATGAATAATTCAATCGTCAAAACATTTTTTTAACGCATTTCCAGAAAAAAACGTCGTTTCTTCTTTATGTACACATATATGGTCAACGTAACAAGCGCACTCTATATATATTTTTTAAAGGCTCGTAGATGGAAATTTATTTAAATTAAAAGAAAAAACAAACACTAATTTCTCTTGTTATGATATGTATTAGAAATAAAATTGATACTAAATAGATAACAAAAAAAAAAAAAAAAAAAAAAAAAAAATTAAATTCAGTATTTTTCAAAAAGTAAGAAATTTATCAAAAAACATTGGACAAAATAATAAGTACATTTAGTTAAAATAATCAGAAAAGTAAAAAATCGAGTTTTTTCTGCTAAGTTGGCTGAGTTTCGTTAAAAGCCATTATATCCACTTTTACTTTCAATTATTTTGTCGACTCTTTTTGGCATGCTGGCAACAAGCTTCCTACAGGTTTCTACTGGTATTTCATAACAAGTTTTTTTAACAAAATTTCATAACTGATCCTTATTTTTAAAAACCTCCTTTCCAATTCTTTGTTTCAACTGTTCTAAAAGATTTTCGACTGGATTTAAGTCCGGAAATTAACTTAGCCAGTCTAGAAGGGCAACATTATCTTATCTTGGAATCAATCCTTTACCAACTTAGAAGTATGCTTCGGATCGTTATCTTGCTAGAATGTTCATCTAAGAGGCATACTTTCTACAGCATAGTTCAACATCGTATTTTCCAATATATCTTTGTAGTGGAATCTGGTCATAGTGTCGGTAATTTGATGTATCGGACCGACACCATACCACGGGAAATAACCCCAGACCATAATGTTGCCGCCCCCCTGCTGGACCGTCTTCTTTGTAAGTCGAACATAGAATTCCTTACCCTTATTAGGAAGTCGAACATTCCGGGCACAGTCGTTTCCAAATACATTAATTTTTGTTTCATCACTCCACACAATGTTTCGCCATTTTTATCATGTCTCCTCCGGACCAATTGGAATGACTTCTTGCAACCGCCAATATGGCTTTTAAATTTTTGTTTTGTCTAAACAAAGAAACTCTTCTGGCTATCTGTCCTGGGAAATATGCTTTTTGTAGTCTACAACGAACCGTTCGCGATGAAATTACATTTCCAATTTCTGCTGAAATCGCTCTTGAAGACACAAACGGGTCCTTCTACGCAAGTGTTATAATACGGATATCTGTTGTTTTTGAAGTTTTTTTTAGGTCTTCCACAAGTTTCGACGGGCTTTTTAGGCCTCCAAACATTGTGTACAAAAAATAGCAACCGATTTATAGTTTCTGTTATACAACGAAGACTTTGGCCACTTTCTCTTAGTCTTGAAACAATTTTTCTCTCCTCCGGAGAACAATGACTTTTTCGAAACATGGCTGATGTTTTTTTAACAAAATATTTTGTTATGAATGAAGATAAACAACAGTAAAATAACTAGCCTTTCCAGAAAGATTACAGCAGACTGCGAAAATATTAAAGAATTGAGCAATTTATGTATTTAATATTTTGACCAAGTACTGAAATCACACCTGAACAAAACTAACTCACAATGAAAACAACGGGGAAGCCCCAGTTTTGTTTTTACTTTTAAAGGCATTATCATTTTAATGTTATTTAAATAACAAAGAATTGCCATGCTTACTTTCCATTAAAGTAATTAAAATTAAACATAAAGCAAAAATATGCAGGTGTACTTATTTTTTCGACCATATGTGTATTTCACCGACTGGAAGTGGATGCCTTGAAGTGGTAATTTGAGTTTTGAAAACACAAAATACCAGCAGGAGCCTAATCTAGTGATTACGGTGGTTGTTCGGTGATATTTCTAGAATTTTTGACCAAAAAATTCATTCACAATGATAGCATTTTGAGGTAATGCGTTGTCGTGGTGCAAAATCGATGAGTTTGCTTTTAACAAATCTGACCCCAGATGTTTCAAACTCAATCTGCTCATATTTGCTTCACTTTAGCGATCTTAACTTCAGATAAAGACGTTGAGAAGAGACAAATCTCCCACCATATTTCGAAAGCATTTGAATGCATTGTTTCACTCATTTCTTCATTTGTTTTTGATAAGTCTTTTCCATTTTCGTTATGACGATATGTTATGATGTAAAATCTATGAGTTTCCTTTCCATAAATCTGGCTCTTTTCGATGAATTTGCTCTCTCAAGAGCTGCCTAATGCCCAGATAATATTTTTTATTTACCGTCTGACCTATCTGGGAAGAGTTTCACGCGAACAACACTGATCAACGTTGATGTGTTTTTTTTTCGATTTCAGCTCAACTGGAAGAGGCCAATCTGAAGATTGTTAACTGCTTTGCATAGGTTGTAAACCTATGTGCCATCATCAGTTATAATGAGTTTTATGAATGTGAGATCAAAACCGACTTGTTTTATCTAGTATGTTCTCAACGACCTTTACAGGATTGAGTTTTTGAAAAAAAAAAATACGGATCTTTTGGAACTAATCGAACAGCAACGCTTTCCATACCTCGACAATCATTCAAAATAGTACGAATTGATTTATAAGACACAGAAAGTTCAGTGGTTGCCTTTCCCTAAATGATGACTTTCAATCGCCATTTCCTTCGCTTTGTCGATGTTAACTTCCGCTGAAGACGTTAATGGTCGACAAATCTTTCAACACATCTCTACCGCTTTTTAATACACTGTACCACACAGATATACTCGTTTTTGATAAAATTGATTCACCGCAAGCATTCTGTAACATTTTCCGTTATTCGTCACATTTGCATCATAAAATTTGACAAAAATTCTTTGTTCAATGTTTTTATCCTTTGTAAAAATTGCACCCCAAAGATAAACTGACAAAACCGAGCACCGGAAACAAACTAAATGACAGATCACTCTCAAACTTCGCGTTAGTAAAGAGGGTAGTTATTTCAATTTAGTGACAAAAATAATTTTAACAACATCTTTATGCGGATCGATTGCGAACAGAATGTCAGAATTGAGATTTGATCGAGTATATTTTAAGGGGAACACAAATGATAATATATCTATCCGCTTTAAACTGAAATGAAATATGGAAATTAGTTGGATTGTCATAGCACACATGAAAAAACTGTTTCTTATTGTTAAATATGTCCTTTCCGAACTCTTCCTTTCGATTTGTTACAACCCATTCTTATTGATTAGAAGGCCACATTTGATAGATAAGTATGGCAAAAATTGTGTAAAGGCATAGGCGAGTTTGAGACTCCGGCGAAACTTTGTAGGACGACATTGAAAATCTTCAGTAAAGTTAAAAAAAAAATACTAAGCCATCGTGGAAGAGTTTTGCAAATGATTATGAGAAGAGTGCATTAAATACAACATTTTCAATAAAATCCATACATTATTTGCTTACCCTGATAATACGAGTATATATACAATCTCCCGCGGAAAATTGCAAAGTGTTACTGCAGCCATCTCAAGTGTTGGGAATGCGTCAGCCACATAGTTTTAAAAGGCTGTTGTAAACATAAAGGTATCATAGCCTTCTTTAGGAGAAAATTTTGAGAATTTCGAGGCTTAACAGCGGACTTCTTAGGGAATGAGAAGGGTTCAATCAATTTTTGCCTTGGACGTAGTCAGGTTATTTGTTTCAACAGAGTATACCCGATGAGTCACCGCCTCAACATAGATAAATGTAAGTGTGGAGCAATGTATGGTTGCATTTATCGTCAGTAAAACTAATAATGTCAACATGAAAAATAAGAGAAAAGTATTGTTCGCAAATAGGTGATGATATGGCCTAAGAAAATCCCTCTCACTGTATCTAATATACCACTCCTACCCATCCTGCTGTCTAGTACAGAGTGACGACCAGAACACCGTTGGAAAGCTGGGCTTTCGATATCATACCGAATTTTACAGCAACGAATTGAGGAGGAAATGGAGAAGAGCAGGGAGCCGGAAGTTCTTTCTACGTAAAAGTAAAAGTAAGTAAGTAAAAGATCAAATCTTTTAGACATTTAGCTTATGTGAATAAGGACCGGTGTATCGCAAATTTAAGAATGAGTAATTACCAATTTCATTTAACTCCAAATGTTACATCAAATAGGATTTAATTACCAACTTCATTTGGTGAACGCGTATCAAGTTTTAACTAAATATGGTTTAGTTGGCCGTGAATACATAAGATATTTGTAGAGACATTTTCGACTATCCTCACTTTAGTTAAAAAAAACAAAACAAATTTTCTTGGACGAGCTTTTCACATTCTAGCAAGCGAGTCTAAAACTCAAAGGGATCTACAGTTTAACGACGGTTACGAACGCCTCAATTTGAGAAGCATTTACCAGATTTGTCAATTAGTCGACTACTTGAAGTGTCCGTCAGACATATAGAGGTGACCGCCGTTCAAATAATGATAGGTAGCTGTATGAAGGATTGAAGCCGGGATCATGCGAACGACAGCAGCGTGCACAAACCATCGTGCTGCCGTCGGTCATTCTAAATAATTACTCAAAATTCAGTTCATTCCTTCATTTATTAGGGAAATGGAAAAATCAAGTGAAATTGCGTTTTCTATATTTTACTCATTAATCTGAAGAACTCTAGGGAAAATACATTTCTATCAAACTATTAAACTATTTTCGCAGATCCCATTAAATCCACCTCAAATCTCTTAACTTACATAACTTTAAGATTTCAATCGAACATGTTATTTACTATGTGGAAAACAAGAAAAAAAGGAAAACATCCTTTAAATCCATATCACTGACACAGCGACTAATGACTGCCACCAACGGAGAATTCACACACATGCTCAGCTCATGAGGACTTCCAACAGAGATGAGCTTATTAAAAATAATTTTATTAAAAAAAGGGAAAATCCAAAGAGGATGAGAATAAAATGAAAACAAAATATAAGCCATAAAAAGGACACCAAACAAACATGTCACAAACATGCATTTCACCATGCCAAGACTGCACACTGAAGCCATCGGACTACGACGACGACCGCCAGGCCGATGTAACATCATATGACAACCAGTCAGAGGTCACAGCACCCCCTCCTCAAAACTGAGATTACAGCTAGCGCAATGTTCCAAAAACTACAGCACAGCAACCCCCTGCGATGGAAGATATGATGGAAAAACTGAAATGCCAAAACTCTTTAGGATCTTCAAACGAAAGCAAAACTCTGACAACATTTCCACTTTAAAGTATTGACTGGTATCAGGAGATGCGAAAAACGGCACCAACAACAATCGACATCCCAAAAAGTGGATTGAATTTATAGCCTTTGGTATCAGTTGTGCCATCATATCGCTCGAACCATTGGAGGACAGCGAGGGTTCACGTGTGTGACAATGTATAGAGGAAAGGACGACTCGAGCCGTGTGAGCAATATCGCAGGATGTACAGTTTGGTTAATTCCGTTTGTACAAATTGTACGATGAGTTTGCGCCTCTTTACAACTCTGAAAACGAAACCGAACGAAAAAAATTGTGTTATGCAAATTAGTTTAACACAAAAAAGAACGACAATGAAAATGAAACGATGAAACAAATGTTGGCATCGCACATAACCAAAGGTTATCCTGAAATAAACACAAACGTACAGCTGATGTATTCAGTACAAAACGCAGATGCAGTTACATCCCAACGAAGATATGATTTAATGTAATTAAAGCGTAGCAAGCTATATCATTTCTGAAGCCCTTTCTTTTGGGAACTCTAGAAATGCAAATGAAAGTTATATAATGAAGCGCTGTGTCATTGGAAAAGTTTCCGCAAAAATGCATAACATCCGTAATATGTTATAAAATACGTAGGATGTAGGTTTTCCGGAGAACATGTGTATAGATAAATCATTGTAGTGCAGGAATATTTCGTAAAACTGGTAAATTGACAAATCTCAACGTTGTTTAGAAAGGCTCAACATTTTGTAGAACTGGATTTACAGTTTGTTTGAAATTGAACATTTTAATTAATAAGGTTGTTGTCAAATTATTCTACATCATGAAGAACTACTTCAAATATTTTATGCGGCCCCAGAATTAACGATTACTTTTGTCAAAAGTACGAGAGCGGACTCAAAACTAGCCAAGCTAACAAAGAAGACCCTAAAACATTGAAAAACTCCTTAAAATAGCCATCAACCACAGACTCCACCTCTTCATTGTCGGCAATTCAATTGTTCTAGTTCGGAAATAGAAAATTGTCCGAGGGAGTTAAATCTGGCGAATAAGGCACGTGGTGAAGCAATTCAAATTGACAGCAAACGCGGCACCCTTCTTGCGCATAGCTTTCTTATCTACAAATTCTCGATCAATATACGATGTATAGCACATTTTGAAATGCCGATCATTTCAGCAAGCTTACGCAACTTCAGCCGACCATGATCTGATACTATTTTGTGGATTTTCTTAACCGTGTCTGGCGTGGACACTTCAATTGGTTGACCACTACGGTGTTCGTCTTAGCAGCTCGTACGGCCTCGTTTAAACTCTGCTACCTAATACAGAGTGGAGCAATAAAACGTGTGTATTGCATCATCTTTTTTTGCGGTGTAGAAAAGGCGCGGGCGGGGAAGGGCGGCACCTACATCGTTGGGTTGGCGGGCTCATAGAGTTTTAGTCGCTATGTATCACTTCGAAGGGAAGCGTCGCGCATTTTGCGTGCGCGCATTTTACGAAAACTCTCGTTCATATATTGCTACTAGGCGACTATATTGTGCTGAATATGGACTACGGCGAATTAGTGAAGCTCCGAGTGCTAATTTAATTAAAATATGGGTAAAGCGTTTTGAAGAGACCGGTTCAACATTTAAACCACAAGCAAATGGTCGCCCAAGAACATCTAGGACCGAAGACAATGTTGAGAGAGTTATGGAGTCAGTACGAGGAAATCCACAAATGTCGACTCGCAAGAGATCGTCTGTCTTACAATTATCGTGACGAAGTTTTCAACAAATTTTAACATTGGATCTTAAACTGCATCCATATAAGCTGCAATTAACACAAGAATTGAAAGAGTCTGACTTCATAGCAAGGCTCGCATTTGCTAATGAAATGCTTAATCGATTTTCCAATTTTGGCAATATCTTTTTCTCTGACGAGGCTCATTTCCTTATGAATGGGTTCGTAAACCGTCAAAATTGTCGTTACTGGAACAGTGAAAATCCCAAAATCAAACACCAGAAACCATTGCATAGTCCTAAAGTGACAGTATTGGCAGCAATCTCTGGCAGAGGAATAATTGGTCCTTTTTTCTTTGAAAATGCGCGGGGCCAAAACCTCACGGTTAATACGGAACGCTATGTTGAGATGTTGGACGGATTTTTGGCTCCAGAAATTGAAAGTTCAAGAATAGTGAATTCCAGAACTTGGTTCTAACAAGATGGAGCTACCTGTCACACATCAAATGACTCCATGGCGGTGGTGAAGCAGGCGTTTCCTGGCAGACTGATTTCGAAAAGAGGTGATATCCCATGACCCCCACGTAGTCCAGACTTGACGCCTCTTGACTTTTTTTTATGGGGATACCTCAAACACAAAGTCTACAGTAATAATCCAAGAAACATCGTTCAGCTCAAGGAGCATATCCGTGGTGAAATGGCAGCCATTACACCAGTATTACTGAAGAAAGTTTTCAATAATTTTCGTTTGCGGTTAGAGGAGTTCCGTCATAGAGAGGGTCACCATTTAGATGATGTTATTTTTAAAATATAAACTCCATTTATTACTCCACAATGCCTTAGATTTATTTTAACCATACCTTTTGTATTTATTTTTTAATCTATTTTTTAAATATGCACGTTCTATTGCGCCACCCTGTATTTTACAGTCATAAATGAAGAAATAGACTCACCTAGAGCAGAATCTAGCTCGGCTTTAATATTGGCTGGACTGAGACCTTCCGAATGGAAATATTGAATCACATAACGGTGACTAATTTTTCCCATATTTACAAATTCACTGAGATCGTTTACTTTTGATGGCTTAAACGAAAATACTATATAACATGGCGCCTTGAGACTTAAAACAAATGTTTGTAAAGTTGTTACTTTTCACCAAAATCATTTTTTTTTAACAACTAACACCATCTATACGTCAGCCAGGCTGGTTAGTTTTAGTCGTACATAAACTTCGACCCGGCGGAAACTTTAGCGGCCCTCAAAAACTTCTATTTAGGCTCATTTCGTGATAGATGCATCAGAAGGAAAGGAATCTGGTTTCCGAATAGGATGGATATCGTGCACACGTTGCCAAAATCATGGAAAAAACTGGCGTCAGTGCAAGAGTATCAACGGTAAAAAGCGTTATTTTCAAAGCAGCACACTTGCAACGCTTGAGACTTAAAAAGAAACCACCGCTAGACTATGACGTGGAGCAGAGAGTGGAATAGAATTATATTTTCCGATGAAAAAAAAAAATAATTTAAAGGGTCCTGATGGATATAATTACTACTTCCATTATCTTCGAAAAGAGGAACACCTACTCAATCGATTACACAGCCGGGAAGGTGGAGTTATGGTATGGGAGTGCGATTTTTTATTATGGCCCAAAAGAGCTCCAGTTTCTTTCTGCAAAAATGAATGCGACTTGATACAAAGCCGTGCTTGAAAAGCTTTTCCTGAAGTTAAAAATATTTTCGGAGACTTTGAATGGAAATTCCTGCACGATAACGAGCAAATCCACACAGCAAGAGTTGTCAAGTCATGGATTGAAAGCCAAAATGTTGAGGTTATGAACTGGCCGCCTTACTCTCTAAACTTGAAAACATCTGGGGATAGTTAGTACGCAAGGTGTACGAATCAGGCAAGCAATATTCAAGCAAAAGTGAACTCATTAATGGAATTAAACAGGCCTGCTCGTATATTTCGCTGAACCTAATCAAAAAACAGTATGATTCTTTACCGAACAGAATATATGAATGTATTCTCAACTAGGGAGGAAACGCCCATTAATAAATTGTATTAAAATATTTATTTATGAATTAGATGTAAACAAACGATAATAGCTGTAATTTAGAATTAATGTTTTCGTGTATAATCTAATTTTTGTAAGGGGGGATATTCAAATGAATCAAAAACTGATATTGAATTTTTGACTTTTTGTGTGTTTAATGTTTTAGTACTTAATTCATTAAAATGAAAGAAAATTTATGTTATAGGATTACAGCAAATACGTGAAATATGGTTTATAAAAACACAACCAGTTCGTTATAATTATTTTGGAAAAAAACGAGTTTAGAATATTTAAAGGGGATGCTATTCAAGTGAGCAGCACTGTATATTAGCTCCAGTATGCACTAGAAGTTATCACCGTGCACTCAGCCAGATCGCGTTAAAAAGCTGAATCCAGCTATCGTATCGATATTTCGATCCACATAACAATATTTCGTGATCAAGATGCTATGATTTTATTGAAGTGATAAACAGTGATCTTGAGCTAATGCTTACATTCATAACAACAAATTAAAAAATTCCAAATTTGATATTTGTTTGTAAATTTCTAGTACTGATACAGTAAGTCCATCTGCTGCAAACAAAAAACTGGCAATATCTTTAAATGAAAAAATTTGAGAATATTATGCAAATCACGTCAACGCCCGATGTAATTATGCAAATCAATGCAGAGAGCAGCAGCCGCACAAAAGCAAGGCAAAAAAATCTAATCCACACCTCATTGTATAACCATGTGATGGTAAACGACTAAGAGTATCTGTGAGATACCCATTGGAAACAATAGAAATTGATGAAGAAATTAAATCAAAGTGCACTTTTCCCAAACACAATGCGCAAACAGACACTCAGCCACCCAGAAACAAATTGAACAGGATCATTGTAATGGTTGAAAGGGACAAAATACTGGATAGAATGGATAAGCGATGGCCCCGCGCACATCTAGTGGTGGTGAGGCAGACAGTGGCAATGGTGGTGATGGCGATGATGTTGTTGTCGTTGTTCTCGTTGTTGCTGTTGGTGATAGTCCCGGGGTAGTCTTGCATAATGATGGTGATGATAATAATGAAATATAAAATTGCATTACTGCCCCTGAATCCAGCGAACTACAGCGGCGGTAGTACGGGGTGAATAGCAGCAGCCTGTATGGCATCCTTGTGATTATGTAAGATTGTGAATTGTACAATGAATTTTGAATTCATAGAAGTACAACAATAACATCTAGTACTGTATGTATGTATGTAATAATAAAGGTCACACACACACACACACACACACACATACCCATATGCACGCATTGACGCACGTTGGCAATATGAAATCCCTAAAGAATTGTTAAATTGTTCATGCATGGCATTCAGCAGTGCCAGATTGAATTTGATATGAATGGAGGGGTGGTGGTGGTGGTGGTGCCCTTTGGACAGGATTTACTTTTATTCCTCTGGCGTTTTCATTTCTGCTTAATTTACAATCAGCGTACATTCAGCCAACAACTATTACTTTGGCATAATAGTACTTGGAAATTATAGTTGTGTGAGAATACAACATCAACAACAATAACATATAATATAGAAAGATAATAGATGTGTAAGCATACGCATGTAACGCTTACAGTGCGTAGCAAAGAAAAGAGCGAAGAAAAAAAATATCAGTAGAACATGGAACTTCTTCCTTCCCGCAATTATATGTATGTAGAAGCTTGGGAATGAACTAGTTGCAGATATATATTATTTGAAAATTATTATATGATTTGTTTTCGTAAAATCTACATAACGCGAACTCCATAAATTGATAATTTATATAAATGTAATTTATTTTATAGTCCACCAAATCGAAGGATTTTTGGACCAGTGTTATCACATAATCGAACAGTAGGACTCAAAAGAAATTAGATGTTCAGAGTTTTACTACCAATGCTGAAGACATTTTTTAACTTTTACTTGGAATTTGGCACAACAGCCAATAATGAATAATAATAATGAATAATAATAATGAATAATAATGAATTTATTTTCCTTTCATTTACACCCAGTCATAGGACGAAGAATATACTCGCTATACTTTCATACGTAAAGATGAAGTTACGAGGTGTGTTAAAAAAAAGTGAATTTTCATTTTTCTCAAAAAATATTTGTTTATTCATTAATTTCTATTTTAACTCCTTCAAAGTAGTCCCCCTCAGCTATAATACACTTGTGCCAGTGTTTTTTCCAATCCTCAAAGCAGTTCTGCTATGCTCCTTTTTGTATATCCTTGAGCACTCTCAGCGTTTCGGTTTTTATCTCCTCAATCGTCGCAAAACGCCGTCCTTTCATGTATCTCTTTAATCTTGAGAACAGAAAAAAGTAGCAGGGGTCCAAATCTGGTGAACGCGGTGGCTGAGGCATAATAACGGTGTCGTTTTTGACCAAATAATCTCTCACAAGCAAAGATGAGTGAGCAGGTACCTTATCATGATGCAAAAGCTATGATTTTTTTCCACAACTCCGGGCGTTTTTTTCGTATTGCTTCACGCAAACGGTGCATAACTTCAAGGTAATGCTCCTTATTTACCCTACGACCTTGTGGTAAGAACTCCTGATGCACTACGCCATGGTAATCGAAGAAAAACCTTGACATTTGATCGAACTTGGCGTGCTTTTCTTGGTCTTGGCCCTCCTGGACTCTTCCATTGGGACGATTGGGCTTTGGTTTCAACGTCGTAACCATACGAGTATACCCATGATCCGTCACCAGTATTCGTCACCTTTTTAAACACATCTGGATCCTCGATGACATCATTCAACAATTCCTGACCAATTCTCATGCGACGTTGTTTTTTGGTCAAAATTCAGCAATTTTGGAACGAACTTCGCTGTCACATGTTTCATGTCCAAAATTTCCGAAAAGATTACATGGTATGAGCCAACCGATATGCCGACATGATCAGCAAATTCTCTAATTGTAATTCGATGATTTGTCATAACAATTTTCTTCACAATTTTCTTTCTTGTTGAGAAAGTGAAGAAAATTGTTAAAGTTTGTACCACTTCTAAACAGTTTTTTGACTTAGAGTACTCTCACCGTATGCCATTGTTAACATTTCAAGTATTTTTGAGCACTTAATTCCATTTTTTACACAAAATTTGATGCAACTTCTTTGATCCATTTTTTTCGATAGCAAAAAGTAGTCGAACACGCAAAACACTTGTGTTATTTATGCCTCTCACAAACTAAACATGCTATATGGATAAAACCGTGAACATATCTTCGACACGAGTGTGCCAACATAAAAAAAAAATAATAATAATAATCGAAAGTCGAATTTACGTAACCCGCGAAATTTGAAAATTCATCTTATTTTTTGAACACACCTCGTACATACAAATTTGACGCAAGAAAAATTAAATGAAAAAAGCAGTGAATTTGAAGGAATTGCGTTATCCTAAAATCAAATTCATTACAAGAGTAGGGATTTTTAAAGCATAAGGTAATTTCACCGCTTTCGGAACGCCGAGTAAACGATTTATTTCCGTTGGTTCTTAACTCAACTACATTGAATACAAAATACAGGGTGGGCGAAATAAGACCTACTAATGTTAAGCACAAATAACTTTGTTATTTTTTGACATATTTATTTTTCTCTTTTTGTAGGTTATAATTGAATTGTTGGAAATTTATTATGGAACCCTGCAGTACAACACAACGCGTTAAAATTATCGAGTTTTTCTATTCTTGTCAACGATCAATTGTTTTAACGCAGCGTAAATGCCGGCAACATTTTAATTCCAGATCAGCTCCCACAGCCTTCATGATTAAGAGTTTGGTCGGTCGTTTTGAGGAACTGGGTTCAGTGGCCGACCGTCGAGGTGCCCATCGCAATATTCGATACTTCTGCTAAACTTCCACTTGAGCATATTTCGAATCACGGTCTTGTGCAAAGCACTGTACGCACATTGTCACACGAACCTAATCATAACATCCCCTCTCGGCTGATGCCATCCCAAAGCGGCAATAACAGCAGTTGACACAATAGCACAATTTGATATAAAAGAAATCAGACACAGCCATTGCAAGCGAAATACGACAGGAAGAAAAAAAAAATACGCGAGATGTGAAAAATAATAACAGACGCTAGAAAACATCTGACACCCCGAAAAAACTCAAATGTCAAAAAACCAGGATACCATCAGCCTCAGACATAAATAAACGGAAAGAAATAATGTCAGAAATCTATCATCCTGCGACCATTGTTTTGTTGGCAAATGCATTTACGGGCGGACTAATCATTGCAAAACAATCTTAAACAGCAATTAAGTGAATTTTTTTTTATTTCGAAAATGCAATTTACAATCATTGTTATACCGCCTGTCCAAACGTCCGCCAGTGTCGTATTTCCTTTTGGTGATTATACGGTGCAATCATGCATTCCATGGCCGATACGGCGTCTGCCTAAGTTGGCAACGTGTCAGTCTAGAAAATTGAAATATATTTGATATTAGAATGTTATCTGGGCAAAGTTGAGAAATTTTTCCTCATCAGTGAAATTTGTTATGTTTCACACCATTAAACGTGTAACTTAGTTGCAGTAATGAGATGATTTTTCTGCATGATTGGCTAAAGCATGAAATACAATGAAATTCTTTATAGAAAAAAACTTTGTGTTCTTCAAGCTTTCAGGAATGCAATCATTGGATAGCTTTCGTAGCAAAAAACAAATCACAACCAATGCTAAACGGCGAATAACGTGCAGTGAATTCACTGAAGAGATGAACACACACAGAGAAGCATTAACAACGAGGGAATATGAATTACGAGGGTGCTCCCTAAAACTAACAAACTTGACGTATAGATGGTGCTAGTAGTTTGAAAAGAATGATTTTTCTGAAAAGTGGCAACCTTATGAAACATATGTTTCTAATTTCAAGGCGCCATGTTGTTTAGTATTTTTATTTGAGCCATCGAAAGTAAATGACCTCAGTGAATTTGTAAACATGGGAAAAATTGGTCACAGTTATATATTTCCGTTCAATATTTCCTTTCAAAACGTCTCAGTTCAACGTTTACGACTGTAAAATATTGGGTAGCAGAGTTTAAACGAGGCCGTACGAGCTGTCAAGACGAACACCATGGTGGTCGACCAATTGAGGTGTTCCCGCCAGACACGGTGAAGACAATCCACAAAATGGTATTGGATTATCGTCGGCTGAATGTCCTCAGCTAGCTGAAATGATGCACATTTCAAAAAGTGCTGTACATCGTATATTGACAGAAGATTTGAAGCTGAGAAAGCTGTACGCAAGATGGGTGGGTAGGCGGGTGTTTCCTAGGATGCCTTGTACCGCTTACCCCTAAAACGCAAGCCTCTCTACCCGATCCTGTAATTAAGCAGGCAAAGGGTATGATGCTTGCGTAGAAAAACAAAGTAGTGTGGCCTTGTGCCAGGCGCCCTAGGAAAAGGTGGATTATGTCTTGGGATTCACCTATAATATGATATCAAACTGATCTTGGAACTCGTTTTTCGAAAACCAAGTAAAGGGGAGAGTCATAGTTAAACAAGACACATCCTGGCAACAGGTGCGGATATAGAGAAGCCGTCGGGAAGTACCAGAAGATTTATCTTTTCCGTTAATATAGTTGTATGACCAGAGAGATCTGGTTAATGAACTATGATTGGAGCATGGTGTGCTTTGCTGTGTTGATATTCTCTCCTCGGACATTGAAAATCTATGCCGTAGATTATGGATTACCAGTTCCATGCGAGGTATGATAAAGCAAAACTGGAGTAGCTTGTCTGCGAAACCCAGACCAGAGG
>JAHXMU010026206.1:0-16379 GCA_019455685.1 Philornis downsi
TGCAAAAAAGTTATTTTGAAGGACCTCCACCTATATATATATGAATATATATATATATGAATATATATATATGAATATATATATGAATAATATCAAGTTGTTCGCATTATCTTTTAAATTCTGGCATGTTCATTAATTCATAGGCATTACTCCAGGCACGATGGAAAGAATAACATCCCTCTTATGACAAGGCCAAATTCAATTAATTTTTAAATACTTCTGGGCACCGCCAATTGAATTTAGACGGGCCTCACTATTGTGCCTCTAAAATGAATATCGTCTTTTTGTTACAGGTGTCATAAACCAGCCAAAACTAGCCGACCTAACAAAGAAGACATAAAAAAAGTTGAGAACAATTTTCTTAATTTTTGAACATAATCTTCTTTTAGATCGATCTACTATTTCCAGCAATATTCAATAGCTTCTATACCCTGTTTATAGTAGGAACAGTCAAACTCCTTAAAATAGCCATCAATCGCAGACTTCACCTCTTCATTGTTGGCAAATCTTTTACCATCGAGACATTTTTTCAAGTTTGGAAATAGAAAATAGTCTAAGGGAACAAAACCTGACGAATAAGGAGCGCGATGAAGCAATTCGAAGTTTAATTTATTAATTTTGGCCATCACAATAGCGGACGTTTGAACTGGTGCATTGTCTTGATAAAACAACAGCAGCTTTTTTCCATAATTTCATCACCTGAACGCTGCAATACATTAACATAATATTCACCGTTTGTGGATGGTTTTTCCTTTCTAAAGATAATCAAAAAACTAATCCCACGCGCATCCCAAAAAAAAAAAAAAAAAAAAAACATTCGCCATGACCCTGCCTACAGATGGAACCATCTTCGCCTTCTTTGGACACGATTTTCCTATTCTAGTCCACTGCTTTGACTGTTCCTTTGTCTCTGGTGTGAAGTGGTGGACCCATATCCCATTCAAGCTTATAAATCGACGCAAAAATTCGCCTTTATTGTGGTAAAACATTGTCAGACATTCTTTTGAAACATCTTCACAACGCTGTTTTTGTTGTATGAAAGCAAGCGCGGCACCCACTTTGCTCACAGCTTTCTCATCTTCAAATCTTCGCTGAATATACGATGCATAGCACTTTTTGAAATGCCTCTCATTTCAGCTAGCTCACGCATCTTTAGACGAGGACCATCCAATAGCATTTTGTGGGTTTTCCGAACCGTGAATTCTGAGCGTGAACATCTCAATTGTTCGACTACTACAGTGTTTGTCCTGCCAGCTCGTACAGCCACGTTTAAACTCTGCTATGCAATATCTTACAATCGTAAACGAATAAACCGACTCCCCCAGAGTAAAATCTAGCTGGGCTTTAATATTGGTTGTACTGAGACCTTTCAAATGGAAATATTAAATTACATTACCAAATTTTTAACATGTTTACAAATTCACTGAGATGGTTTTCTTTGGATGGCTCAAATAAATGTACTAAACAAAGTGGCGTCTCGAAATTTAAAACATATGTTTTATAAGGTGGTTCACCAAAATATGTTTTTTTTCCAAACTATTGGCGCCTTGGCTAGTTTTGCGACCGCCCCCATATTGGCCAATATGTATCCGAATTCCTACACATTCCGATATCGATTATACGATTTGATTATGGCGAACACAGGATGGTGCTCGAATCGTGCTTCTATCAACTGTCAAATTACTGGCATATCGGCTAGTTTTGGGTCCACCATTGCATTGGCGAATAAGTATCCGAGTTCCTCGACATTCTCCTTAGGACAGTCTCTTTCCGATTATACAATTTGATTACCGTAAATACAGGATGGTGCTTGTATCGTGCTATTATCAACTGGCAATGGGCACCCGGAACCCTAAACTGCGCCGAAGATGTATTCGTTACAAATCCAGAGTTGGTGAAGCTCCAACAAAAATTCCCAAACAAATTAATATCCTGACTTTCAAGACTTTCCGATGGCCCCCAAAGGTCTCCTGACCCGACTGCACCAAACTTTTTTTATGGGGTTTTGTCAAGCAAAAAAAAAAATGAAACCAAAGCATTTGACTGAATTGAAGTAGTCCATTAAAACAATAATTAAAGCGATGCCGCAATGAATAATTTTCTCTAATCAGGTGTTGCATATGCGTGAACGAGGAAAGAGGCCATTAACGGTCCATCATCTTCAAAACCAATTAGTTATATAAAATAAAATTAATTGTATAGAAAAACAATAAAAAAAAAATAAGTGAAATATAGTGGTTAAAAAAAAGTTATTGGAATTTCTGAATTGTGGCACAATTTAGTGCAAAATAAAATTGAATTTTCTACGCAATAAAAAAAGTTATTTGAGTTATTTATTTGTTGTAGTACAATTGGTGCGCCACCCTATATAAGAATTATAATTCTTCAATTTTTCTTCTATCTCTCTCTATGTGATTACTTTTAGTGTTGAAATTCATTCATTCATTAAATACATTGATTAAAAAGAAAGTTATTTGAATTTCTTGTTGTAGTACAATTGGTGCGCCACCCTGTATAAGAATTGGAATTATTCAATATTTCTTTGCTTGCTCATCTTATGGTCCAAGCTCTTAAACAACAATATGTGTATATATGTTTCAATATTTGTCGTCGAATGTATCACGATAATGAACCACTATATAAATGTTCTGAAAACAATTTGCAAATTGAACATGTTAACATTTATCAAAAACTACGAGGTGTGATAAAAAAATATCCGTTATTTTCAAAGTTCGTGAGTTACGTATGTTCGATTTTCGCATTTTTTTTTCTGTTATATTGGTACACATGTCTGTTATATGTGTTGACAATATCAGCCGTTTTAGATTGTCAGTTTGTTTTTGACATATAAAAAGGTTAGTCGTGTTTTGGTGTGCTCTTCGATTTTTTACTATTCGAAAAAATGAACGATGAAAAAAACTGTATTAAGTTTTGTGTAAAAAAAATGAAATTAAATGTGCAAGTATATTTGAAATATTGACTGTGGCGTTTGACGAGTCTACTATGAGCAGAACACAAGTTCAATTATGGTATGACCGGTTTAAGGAAGGCCGAGAACATGTCAAGACGATACTCGTCCTGATACTCCGAGCACTTCAAGTTCGGTCAAACGTTTGCGCGCAGCAATTCGTCAGAAACGCACAGAACTGTGGAAAACCCAATCATGGATTTTGCACCATGATAACGCTCCAGCTCACACATCGATGATTGTGCGTGAATTTCTGGCCAAAAACAAAACCGCAATCATGCCTTAATCACTGTATTCACCGGACTTGGCCGCTGCTGACTTTTTCCTCTTCCCAAAACTGAAGACACCGATGAAAGGAAAGCGTTTTGTTACGATTGACGAGATAAAAGAAAAATCGAAACAGGAGCTGTTGGCGATACCAAAAAGCGCGTTTCGAGGATTGAAAAAAAAAAACGCTGGCACAAGTGTATTATATCTGAGGGGGATTACTTTGAAAGGGACAAAATTGTTATTGATGAATAAATAAATACTTTTTGAAAAAAATTAAAATAACGGTTATTTTTTGATCACATATTCACACTTTTGGCAAACACCAGAAATCTTTATTCATCACGTTGTCTAGTAAATCTATATCCCAAATACTGTCAGCCAGCAGAAAATTGAGCTCACTGTACCTGATGACCAAGATGTGCTTCTAAACATGGAAATTTTGCCCTTTTGCAAATTGTGGGAATGTTGTTATTGATCCTTCTTTAGGTTGATTTATGGATATGATTTGCAGCAAGTATAACATTTTTTAAAGTTGAATGGCTCGGAACTGTTATTTATTTATTTATGATTATGTTTTTTTTTTGCCACTGTAATATACATTTGCTACAACTTATTTGCAGACGTCCCTCTGTGGCTTAACTACTTTATGTCAAGTGTTGAAATTATTTAATGAGTTTTGTGGTTGGGTTGTCATGCACATGAAATGTTGACACCACCGCGTTGTTGCTGCTGTGGCTGTTGCATTTGCAGTCTTCCAGCAAATGGTTAAAATAAATTCTTCATATACTTCGATGTAGCTGTGAATTGGTTTGAATTGTGAAACTGTCGATTTCAATTTTCACTTTTCCTATCAACACATTTTCCTTGATTATAATAATAATTGTTATTTTGATTGCGATGGAGTATAGAGCAAACGCTGTTTATTGTCTTTTAACCATAACGAATTCATTATAAGCAAATATACTCGATATACTATGACAGAGTGTGGCAACTTTGCCAGTATACAATTTAAAACAATGGACGCATATACAAAGTATTGATGACCAGAAATTTGTATTTTTTTTTCAAAAAAGTAAAAGTAATGGATATCTACTGTAATATCTACTATAGCTGCCACACAGAGAGACATGAATTCGGATGTGGATTTGTTGTGGGAAAGAGACTGAGACACCGTGTCTCGCGGTTTAACCCCATTAGTGACCGTATAGCCATTATCCGCATCAAAGCGAAATATTTTTTCATGACATTGATCTGTTCACATGCCCCGACGGAAGAAAAAGATGAGGAGACCAAGGACACTGGGTCTCCTGATCCCCACGTTAAAGGCCAAACTCACCGGTTGGAGCTGCGCAGCAAAGTAAATAGCAAAGCTACTACCAAGTCGTGATTTATACACCATAATTCACGGGTTTGGTCGCCCTGTGGCAAAAGAGTACAGACTGGACATTTTTACATACCCCAGGCAGAACGGAACGGTCGATATTACATTGCAAGGATGCTATACCCTCACAGGTGGGAGGCGGGGAAAACTCCAAACCCCTTCCGTTCAGCGACGGTGAACGGCAACCATGAGATATAGACATAGGGAAAACCCCATACCTGTCCGTACCCCCCGAGAGATCAAAAAGATACAAACAACAGGGCACGAACCCGAGACCTAGCCGTGTGTATCCCTATCACCCCAGGTACCACACAAAGCCTCTGGTCGAACTCCATAGACAATCTAATTCTAGACAATCTACTTCCAGTTTCAACTCCTTGCGGCCCAGTACACAGTTGATATGGAATTGTCGTTTCCTCTACAGAAACCACATTATGACATATACATAAGGCGAATATTTCGCCGGCTTCATCATTCAAATATAATTGTCATGTACTAAATAATATGATTCCATAAGGTTAGGTTAGGTTAGGTCTGAATAGACAAACTCAGTCACAGACTCCATTTGATACCACGGAAACCTGAGATATGGATGTCCCTAATGTCCCCCGTTGAACCATCCTGAGTGCCTCAAAAAGCTCTTAAGTCGGACAATATCTATATCGTAACATCTCCTAGGCTCCTAAAGAAACAAGAGCCCAGTGTTGATCCATGCCTGTTCGCCAGGGCGGGGCAATTTTAGAAGAGATGTTCTATGGACTAACCTGCTCTACATCCTAACAGCTTCTGCAGTAGTCACTAGTCGCAACCTTCAATTTCATTTCATGTCTTCCAATCAGACAATGTCCCGTTATGACGGGTACAAGTAATGAGGCTTCGAGTCTTGATAGTAACATCAGTTTGTGTGAACGCTTTAGATCTAGGCGAGGCCATATCTGTCTGGATTGGTTACAACCTCGGACAAACGCTAAATATGCTCTATCTCGCAGTAGGAGTTTGCAAGTCGCTAGAGGCATGCCCACGGACTCCAACTCGGCTGGAATCTATAAGGTTGTCCCTAGTCTTGCGAGCTCGTCCGTTCAGCAGTTCGCTAGCATGTCCCTGTGGCTCGGCACCCACATAAGGTGAATGTTGAAATCCTGAGCCATCTCGTTAAGAGATTTGCGGCATTTCAGGGCTAATGTTGCGTTCAAAAAGACTGAATCCAGGTATTTAATGGCAGCTTGACTGTCAGAGAATATGTTAATGCCCACCGTGGTGAGGACATTATATCACAGCCATTCTGTCACTTCCTTAATGGCCAAAATTTCGGCCTGATAAACCCTACCGCGATCAGGTAGTCTTCTTGCTATAGTTAGGCTTAGGCTTTAGGAGTAGACCTCAAAATCTACCTGATTATTTAATTTTGAGCCGTCAGTGTAGAAGTCGACATACAGTCTGGTAGCAGGAGTTCTACATTTCCACGTCTCTCTGGTATAAGTATATGGTACTTTTTGTCGGACAGTGGTTCAGCCAGAGTGTAGTCTATGATGTTAAGGATCACACTGTAACCATAACCACTCTTTGACCACTGTGACAACTCTCTTAGTCTTACTGCCTTAGCTGCGGCAGTCTGCATGCCAAAAATGTCCAGGGGTAGTAAATGCAAAATTACATTAAGTGCATCAGAAGAGGTGGTGCGAGGCGCACCTGTGATGCACAGACTAGCCATCCTTTGGACTTTGTCCAGTACCGTACAGTATGTGGACTTCTCAAGAGCCTTCCACCAGCAGTCGATAACTCCATACAACGTTATCGGTCTTACTACTGCTGCAGTATACAACTAGTGAGCAATGCGTGGCCTCAATGCCCATTATTTCCTTATTGTTCTCTTGCACGCTGTTTTCGCGGGTATGGTGGGTTTGCAACATCGACAAATATTTGCTCAAGAGGTTTTATAGAAATGAGAACGCTAAAGCACGTAAGTATTAAATTCGGGTTTTTATTGATCTGCAAATATATTTCACGTTCAGGGCCACAATAATAAATTACTAATGATATTTGGGTAAAATGAGTGATATTTGGGGACGAACTGACTTATATCGTTAGAAGTAAAGATCGATAAGCCTCCGTCTATTAACGAATCTTACTGCTAGAATACTGTTTGAGTGATTAATCAATACAAGAGAAGAAAATACTCATAATACAGGAAGGACTATAAAATTAGAACCATTTTTTAAATTAATGTTGGATTTAAAATGTTCGGATTCAAAAACACATTTATAGCGCCACTGTGGCCTTTTTCGCCCCGACCATAATGTTGAGTTTGAAATCCAGCTTCTTGTCCAATAACACACGAAGGTAATTTGCACAGTCCGCGAAAGGAATTTCAGTACCTCCCAGGGAAATAGAATCTTGTATCTCCTGGTGAATAAAAACACTTCGGTCTTGTTTGGATTTACTGCGAGACCGTTTTCCTCCTCCCACTTCGTTACAGTGAGAAGGGCTCTTTGAAGGATGTCTCTGAGTGTTCCCAAAAACGTCCCTCTAACTGCTATTGCTATTGCTATTGCTATTGCCTCCTCTCAAGGGAACAGAATACTGTTCAGGGCGAGGTTCCATAGTATCGGGGATATGATTTCATAAAGAAATCACAAATATTTCTTTTATAAAGGGCGATTTTTTAAGATTTAAGTTTTCACGTTGGCAGCACTGGTTGTTAATGGTGTCTAAACGTCATCTGTCATAGTGAAAAGTGTACAGTATGAAAATCCGCTATTTTATCGAAAAATTGTGTTCAGTGATGAGGCTTATTTCTTGCTGAACGGATACGTAAACAAGCAAAACTGTTGCATCTGGAGTTATGAACAGCCGCATGGCATACATGAATTACCGGTGCATCCCGAAAAAACGCCAGTCTGGTGTGGTTTATAGACTGTTGGCATCATCGGTCCATTTTTTTCAAAGACGACCGTAGAAAAAACGTTACCATCAGCGGTGATATCGAGCCATGATACGCATTTTTTTTTTTTTGCCCCAATTGGCTGAGCTGAACTTGTTTTTTATCAGGACGATGCAACATGCCAACCTGCTCGTGAAACAATGGATATGTTGAGGGATGAATTTGGTGAGCAGCTTATCTCTCGATTTGGCCCTGTGAGTTGGCCCCCAAGGTCTGGCGATTTAACACCTCTTGATTATTTCTTGTGGGGTTATGTCAAGTCGTTAGTCTATGTGGACATGCCGAACACTATTGAAGCCTTATACGGTAACATAACACGCGTTATTCGTGGAATATAGGCCGAAATGCTCGAAAAAGTGACGAAAATTTGAACCTTCCAAATGGGCATTTTGAGACGGAGTCGCAGACAACATTTACATGAAATTATCTTTAAAAATTAAATGACAAAGACTAATTTATCGATTACAAAAAAAAATTTTAATATATGATGCAAATTTGAGTGTTTTATTAGATTTTTAAAAAACTACGATTACAAAACCATCCTTTACATAACATTGTGTTATTTACAGTTGACATCGCTTCGCTTTATTGCTAATCTCACCACTTTTTTCTCCGGAAAACCATTCTTGTTGCCAACATTGAGTGATAAAAATCTCCACAGTTCAGTGTCGTTGCCACATCAAGCGACGCGTTAAATGACCCTTTATTTAATTCACTTAATTCACCACAAAGCTGCTCTGCTCATAATCAGAATATGAGTATGACTTTAGGGCAAACCCGAGGACAAATTCAAAAGAAAAAACTCATTATAAGAGTATATTTCATATATTTGTTTTCTTGCATTCCTTCTGCTTTACTTTTGTGCGTTTTTGTTCATTTCCATATGACAAATTGCCGGTAATTTATGCTTTGACAATAATTTCATGACAACTGCTGAAATGGATGATCTATTGGGACTGTATGCTAATCACCTCAGTTTTTGTTCACAACCGTTAGCTTCAATTAATTTGTTAACACTTCAACACACGCACATGGATCCAAATGACGTCTTCCATAGCTTATTATATAAGTAAATAGCTGGACGCCAAATTCATAGTTTTTGTTTTCATTAATTGATTGATTTTCTTCATAGCTGTGGCCAGACGTTATTGTTTCGCCTTCAATGGTAGAGAGCGGCGAGGGAATCATTAACCTTTTGCCGTTGTTTCTTATTGTGTTAACTGGCTTTTTGTTGCAAGCGTTCGCTTTGTGGGTTATTACAAATTTTTAATGATCACACAGAAATATCGTTAACAATCGTTATTCATAAACAAAAAAATAAATAAAATAAAGAAAAAAAAACACTTGGCTGGGCAGACAAACAGACACATTTCGATTCTCATTCGTAGATCGTCGCATACAATACTTATTATTACGGTTTCATAATATCGATTCGTTGGAGTTGGAGCATTTGGAGTGCTACAAACAGTCAGCCAAACAGACAGACGGTACTGCATTACAAATGTGAAATGGCCACAGTCAAGAGGTGCATAGCCCAAACACAGGCTCATTGGCATGTAAGCGCAGTCTCAGGCTCAACGATTTTTATTAAGGCAGTTGCGGCGTCGGTGGTCCGTCCGTCTGTCTCTTAAGCTGTCTGCCTGTCCGTCTGTTTTGCCATCTGAGCGCCTGCGCAGTAAACACCGCTTGCGTTTTTTTCCGTTTTATATTTCGATTTTGACAAAAACTACAACTTTTTCAGCTTCTTTTGATAGGCAAAAAAAAAAACACTACACCACTGCTCTGCACTGCAAGGAAACAATTGACTTTTCATTTCCCTGTTTTGGAAACGGTTAACATTCCCATTTGAACTCGTAGAGTAGCTCAATATCTTATATTCATTACATTGCATTTCATTCCATTTAGTATTTGCATTTCATTTTTTACTTTGCACTCTACACTCTTATTATGGGGAAACAAAAAAAAAATTACACCTGTTGATTGCTTCTTTTGTTTATTCTTAACTTTATTATTATATCTTACACTTGATTTCTTTTTCTTTGTTTCGTTTGTTTATTTCTTTAGATTTTTCTTTACTTCGTCACAAGGTAAATTCCGTAATTTACTTTACTGTGGCTATCAATGCGAAAGCCCGTCTTAACGATACCGCAACCTTTCAAGTCTTGCCAGTAACTGAAGCGCAAACAAACTTTGAAGGAGGCGCACGCGCATGCGCAGCTACAACAGTCTCTTAGCTTCCATGGAGTTTAAAAGCAGCAGCGCCACTTAACAGTCAGGGCAGATTATACGAGTACTATGTAGTAGGCAGCGGAGAGTTTATTTGTTTTGGCTAACTGTGTTGGTAGTACAACTACGTCAAAGCCTAACAGAAGCCATTCACTCACTCACGTTTGTTTGGGCTCTCTGAACAGCAGCAGAGCACAATGGGGGATTTTGCAAATATTCATGGCAAAATTATATTATATTTGTATGGCTACACATTAAAGCATTTGATCACGAGTGTGATCCATAACTATTTGGATCATCAGCATGATATTACGATTTATCAAAAATTTTGTATTGTGGACTAAAAACAAAGTCTTCAATGACAATTAACGAGAATGAAATATTTGCGTTACAGAGAAATCTTTCATATCTATATCTAATAGCCCAGAGTCCACGGAAGTTTTATGTGAGTTTCACCGTGAAGGCCTTACCCACGGCGTGCTTATCACACTGGGCATATTAAAATGCAAATGCCAGTGTCACTCTGGGATAGCCAAGAATAGGAATTTCCCAGTATTGGGGAAATTTATCCCCTAACTGCCAGCTTAGAACTAGTAAGTGCACAAACTAGTTATACATTAACCAACATGGAAATAGTGCAGAAATCCACCAGGGTTTTGCGTAAGTCTTGCCGTGAAGGCCTTTCCCACGGTGTGCGGCACACTGGGCACTGGACACACACGTTGGCGATTGCCAACGCCCTCTGGGATAGCCAAGTAAATCTTGGACTAACAATTTGGGTACTACCGCAATCGTCAGCCCTTTTTCCAGCCAGGAGACACCAAATTGATTGTGGTAGTATGGAACATAATCCCCATTGGCGGAGGTGAGGTCTATCTTACCACTTCTGCTACTCTATGGGTCTGTAGCACCCGGTTGCAATGTAACTCCACATTCGGGTACAAAGTCTCTTTAGTATCAACCAAAAGTCGCGTGATGCTCCCACTAGGGGCCCTACACCAAATGCTCAGGTGGGAACTTAGTCTCGGGGTCTCCTGATTCCCACGCTACCGGCCAAACTCACCGGTTGGAGCTGCGTAGCAAAGCAAAAAGCAAAGCTATTACCAAATTGTGATTTATACACCATACTTCACGAGATTGCTCACCCTGTGGCAAAAAAAAAGTGCAGACTGGACATTTTGACATACCTGCATGTGCCGAACGATCAATACTACATTGCAAGGATGCAGTATCCTGACCGGTGGAAGACGGGGAAAACTCCAAACCCATGAAATATAGATATAGGAAAAACCAATGCCTGTCCGTACCCCCAAGAGATCAAAAAGATACAGATGACGGGGTGCCCCTGCAAACGAGCAAATAGTTGCCGACAATAAAGCTGAACGAGATTGTCGGATCTACATGATCCGAACAGTCTCGCAACCGACTCACAACTAAATCGTAGTAGCCCTATGCCGAGCAAACGCTCTGAAAGCAAACACCGTCGCTCTAGACAAAACGCCCTGGGTAGAGAGCATGTTGCTGACTATCCAGTCATACCCTGACCTTGTTCCATATATCTGCACATTTTTCATTACATTCTCACATATTTCACGCGGTATTTCATTAATTTCATCACGAATGTTTTGTTTGAGTTGCTCAAGGGTTTCTGGCTTGTTTGCATAAACCTCGCTTTTCAGATATCCCCACAAAAAAAAAGTCCGGAGCAGTCAAATCAGGCGACCGCGGAGGCCAATCAACATCACCATTTCTTGAAATAACTGGTTGTGGTTGGAGGTCTTGCAGTAATTTCATTGTAAACCTGGCTGTATCCGATGTGGCACCGTCCTGTTGATACCTACCACATGTTAATCAATACCAAAGCATGCAGTTGTGGCGTTAAAAAGTTTTTAATCATATCACGATATCGCTCCCCATTGCCGTTTTCAGTTCCAAAGAAGTAAAGTCGAATGATTTATGCTGACCAAATTGCACACCAGACTGTCACTTTTAATGGATGCAAAGGTGACTGATGAATAATTTGAAGAGCAAAGTCGTTCTTTAAAGCCAAGCTTCTGAGCTCGGCTCTGAATTGAGGTTGATGGATTGTTTTAAACACTTTCTTGAGCAGCAGTAATGTTTTCAGCCGATCTTGCAGTACGTTGTAGTCCATACTTGGCCCTATCAGCTACAGACCCTCTTTCTTCGAAATCATTCACTGCACGATAAATAGTGCGTCTTGTTGGCACGTTGTTTCTCCCAAAAATTTCACGTAACTTTCTCATCGTCTCAGTAATCGATGATTTATTTTGATAAAATGTTTAAACGATTAAAACACGTTGGTTTATCGAATATTTTTCCATAATAAATTTTGAGGCAGAAAAAGTAGTAGTAGAATGACGGACACCTTATAAACTGAAGCTGGGTGAATAATATAATTCAATGAATTTTTGAGATGGACATACACCAGTAAAAAATACTCTGCAGAAATTTTGAGAGCATTTTCCGCCACATGTTTTAATTCCAAATTGACCATTCCAAAGAAATTTCTTCTGACAAAATTACATCAAACATGGCAATTGCAACCACCGATAGGAGGCCAAAAGCAATTCCGAAAAAAATCTGCTCTTCAACATATTTTTTGATGCCGGTCTTAAAACTCAAAAAAAAAATCTCCTTCTCGTACACCTAAACTCCCACTTCCAATCTTATGTACCTTATAGGCCGATGCATTACTTTCCTCACATAGAGAAAAGATAGCTAATATTAATACAAAATTTAGAATATCGCATTGCAATTTCTACTACTGTGCCGCAACATGCGCAACTGCGGCAGTGACAGTGCTAATAACAGTTTGTTTTGTTTTGCTTCGCCTCTTCACTCGTTTTTCATTTTGACGTTAACTATGACTGACTCTTTAGACCTGGTTTTGCGCACTCCGGCTAAATTGCCACACAACAACAGCAGCGGCAACAAACAATGTAAAATATTGTATTTACCATTAAATGCCGATATTGCAGAGTGTGATTTCCATAATAAACAGTCGAGTAAACTTAAATATGGACTTATGAAGCTAACCAATACTCGATATGCCAGAAAGAAAATACCAAGAAAAATACATAAGAAGACTTACATATTTTCCCTTAATTTTATATGATGACAAAAAATATCATAACACAAAAATATAGGGTGATTTTTTAAGATTTAAGTTTTTCAGATTGGCAGCACTGGTTGGTAATGGCACCCAAATGTCCTCTGTCAAAGTGAAAAGTGTACAGTATACTCTGCCATTTCATCATGGAAAGTGTAACAAACGAGCAACGATTGCAAAATATTGAAATTTATTATCAAAATTAGTGCTCTGTAACAAATGTGCATCATTTGATACGACCAAATTATGGTCGTCATAATCGACCTGCTGAATCAACAGTTCGTGCTGTTATCTCTAAATTTCCCATCAAATTTACTTTGTTGGACATAAAACCATCGACTCACATGCGTAGAGTGCGTACTGAAGAAAATATTGCAGCCGTAGCGACCAGTGCTAATGGCGATCGTGAAATGTCAGTTCGTCGCCGTTCTCAGCGATTGGGCATGTGTTACTCAACCACAAGGCATTTTATTCCCCCCCAATTGGCTGAGTTGAACTTGGTTGACATGTGGTTTCATCAGGATGGTGCAACATGCCACACAACATTTATATGAAATTATCTTTAAAAATTAAATGACAAAAACCAATTTATCGATTCCAATAAAAAAATTTAATATATGATGCAAATTTGAGTGTTTTATTTAAAAAAAATTACGATTTAAAAAAAAACTACTATTAAAAAATCACCCTTTACTTTCCGTCGATTAGTCAGTGAATATAAAAAACCTTATTCATGAGGAGACGCAAAAAGTACATTCAAAGGATATTTTACTATTGATCATTTTAGCTTTTATTGAAGATTTCATAAGAAACGCATTCACAAAGCATATTCTAACTATTAACCAAAAAACTAAAACAATTTAAAATATGCTTTTTACCCTTTCCAACACTGTTTACTTGCAATTTATATTAATTGTGATGGGTAAACGAAATAAAAATAAACCAAATATCTTTCCTAGAGTAATTTGGTGGGCTGAATTCGAATTTGGAATTGGTTTTCCTCTATCACGTTAGGTTTTTAAGCTACAAAAAAAAAGTTTTTAATCGTTTTTACACACAAAAAATCATTAGTTTATTTAAAAATATTTAAATTTTCAAAAGCGAATGGCTTTATTTCAACGTCGTTTGTATTTTGTTGGTTCGGTTTCACGTATTAGAGTCCAGCAATAGCCTGCCAGCATGCTTTTGTCCCAAAATCCTTGATAATTTCTTTAAATTTTCATTAAATCTTGGTGAGCACGCTCCCCCTTGTTCCTCGTTCACCGCATCTAGGTTTTGTGGAAAAAAATGTAAATGCGAATGAAGAAAATACATTTTGAGTGACATTCGTGCACCTAATTCGTGACAATTTTTCAATAATTCAGCAACAATTTATCAGTAGTTTTTACTCTTATTGTTTCCAAGAAAACTGTTCACGATGCTCTTGAAAGATTTCCAGGCTGCAAATTCTTTCTCCAACAAACATTGTGAAAGATTCAATAGCTTCCTGATCTGAAAACCAACAAATATGCCTTCTTTGATTTTAGCATATGAAATATTAGGAAAAACCGCTAACAAATATTTAAATGCTGGACCATCTTTGTCCAAAGCCTTAACAAAGTTCTTAAAAAGGCCTAATTTTATGTGCAACGGCGAAAGGAGAACAACATTTGGATCAATTAATGGTTTATTTGAGATGTTTTGTTTTCCTGATGAATACTCAGTTCTGTTTTGTCACTCTGTTCTGACGTAATAATGACATGTAGCGCGACCATCCCATAGACAAAGGAAACAACAATATTTTATGAAACCTCTTTGCATACCAGTCAACAAACCATTGACCTGAAACAGATTAATTTACAGTTATTTATGATAGCCTATATTATATAAACAAAGGAACTTAAATTACACACCTTCCAGTTATTGATTCGATTCTATTGATTTCCCTTTGTATGGCATGAACAATTGGTATGGATGCTTTATTATTCCCATTATACAAAAGAAGAACCTTTAAACTGTTCTTAGAGCCATTTATAAATAATCTCCATTCAGTTTCACCATATATGGCTGGTTCATTTTTTCAAATAAATCATCAACATCAACAGTACAGTAGAGAATAAAGTCTTTCTTTTTAAAATATGCAGCCAATTCCAAGCTTCTATCTCTATAGATTGTTACTTTTGTCACAACTGCAAGGTGTTTCCACTGATGCATAAGTGAACGTAGTAATTCTGCGTCTTGCTTCGTTAAATGTAAATCGCGAATTAGATCATTAAGCTCAGCTCAGTCACTAAATGGCGTAAATCTTCAGCCTGATACAAACTACCACTGCTGGTGAAAGATGTTTCGGACTCACTGCTCGTAGCACTGGGAATGACTGGTAATGGATCACTTGGTGGAAGTTGAACTGGCTTGGAAATCGATGGGACATTCACGTAAGTAATATTTTCCCGATTTTTCATATTGAATCCAGTAACTTTTGTTAAACAGAAATAACTATCGGTTTGGTGGTCTCTCCAAAGTACTGGAATCGAAAAACCAAAATAGATTTTCTTGACATTTGACCACTTGTATAAAACAGTTCTGCAACTAACGCAAAACATTGTAGTTGTCCATGGTTTGTTCAAGTTTATGACAGCAAAACCAAGATAATATAAATATCCATATTTTAATGATTCGGATATTGCATATCCTTTTTTCCAACCAAATATTCCCCACACACAAAGCAAACATAGCTTGAATCAGTAATGCACGATCTCCCTGACATGCTTAAATGCTACTATTACAAAGATTTAGAATGAATGTCGGCTTCTGTCAAATTAATAATTGTGAAATTGTAGTGTCAGTATTGAGTATTTTGCAATATTGCCAACATGCGATAAAAATGAACAAGACGTGATCGCTCAATGTTTATTCGAATTCGAATTCTGCGCACCCAGATTAGCTAAAAAACATGCTTCGTTTCTGCAGTCAATTGTTTTTTCCAGTGTAATAGTACAACAGAAGAACTTTTGAAAAAAATTTCAAATATTTTTGCGAATTCTTGGCAATGTTCAATAAAAATGACAATCTTATACATAGATCATTCAATAGATGTATTTTCAGTTTGCGTATAAAATTTGTATGTAAAACCTTATTAAGCCCACAATAAGCTTATTTTAAATTATTGAGAATAAAACATAAACCACAGGATGTCCTTCGAGAAGGTATACTACTTTTTTTGTTTATAATTGTTAATTAAATGAAAGAGAATGGATCGTGTATTGATAAATGTTTTATTTAATCTCGGCAATTTTGTATGAAATACAATATCAAATAAATATCCGCCCCTGTTAGCTGCACAGATGTGGGCCCTTTTGAGCACATTTTTCATTACATTCTCACACATTTCACGCGGTATTTCATTAATTTCATCACGAATATTTTGTTTGAGTTGCTCAAGCATTTCTGGTTTGTTTGCATAAACCTCCCTTTTAGGATATCC
>JAHXMU010026207.1:0-16590 GCA_019455685.1 Philornis downsi
TTTTTTTCAAAGAAGGGCACCTAATACTTCATAGCACCGAAGTTTATATATCCTCTACCATGAAATGAAGTCCACAATGTTACTGCCAATCTACAAAAAATTACTTCTTTGGAGCATATTATAATTATGTTATAATATGTTATTTAAAATATAGATTTCATTCGAACATACTTTGCTGTAGTTGCTTGGAATCATAAACGAAAACAAAACCATTTCTTTATGCACTTCATTACAATGGTTTTGAAAGTATCTCAGAACTGATTCGTTGGATGCAATAAATATGCATAGATTGCGTTATTAGAAGTAGTAAAAATGCGATTAATTTTAAATAGTTTCTACTTTTTGGCTGGGTTCGCACATTAAAATCGCTTTACACGTTTTTGCTTGCTACTTCCAGTACTCTAGTTGATACTAAACTTTTAACACATAGCTCGATTTTCTTATGCTGTGCATACAGACGCTTCGAATTATTTGGACACATCTCATCAATTAACTTAACATATCCCCCTTACCCCCCTCTCCAAAATAATTGCACATTCTCCAACATAAATTGTTATGATCTTTAAGAAAGAAAAAAAAAGAAGAAAAAATGGTTCATAACTTAAAATTTCACACTCACATTTTACTACAATTACAGACTTTATCTGGCAAAAAATATTCATTTACATTTCCAACTGAACTGCTTCGAAAGCATTTACATAAAATCCAAGAACTCAATAAGAGCTCTCATGTAAAATCTGGTGTAAGCATTTCTTTTAGCGTCACCAGAAATGTATATCCTTAAATTGTATTCTTGGATTTCATCCATTCGATGACGTTAAATGTCGGTCGCACAACAGCATACAAGGAAGGCAGTGCTGCGACAACAACAGTTTTCACTAAACAAACAGCATAACAATAAGACAAATAAAAATGAAAACAGAAACTTTGTCGCCACCCAAAGGACGGAGAGAGAAAAAAATTCGTTCATAACGACAACAGAAATTCATTCGATATAACAAAAAAAAAAAAAAAAAGAAAAAAAAAGAAAAAACAAAATCTCCAGAGAAGGACATTTTTGTATTCATTAGTTTGACAATGAAAACAAATAACCTTTTAAAATAGTCTGGTGTTGGTGTTGTCTACACATTTATATGAAGACAATAATGTACAGAAGCCAAAAGTAATCCTGTTTCGGGGGTACAGCAAAATGGAAGAAACAAAAATTTCAAAAATTTATCCTTTAAAGGAAAATAAACATACACGAAATGACTCAATACCAAAAATTGTTGGTAACTGAAAAAAAAACGAAATATATTTATTTATATATCATGAATTTCAATGGTATTTTCTTAAATAATTTTCGTAAAAAAATGGACCAACAACATTTAAATTGAATAATATTTCATCGTTATGTACGAGCACTGACCGTAGTTGTAACGTTGATAATAAACATAAATTTCATGGAGAACCTGCCTAAAATCATTCACATATGCCAGCAGATTTACATCTTGAAATTACCTTAAATAAACTCCCAAAATAAGCGGTGTGCGAAACGTTTCAAATTTGTTTTGCTTTGTAATGATATTCCTTACTTATCATGAGATTAGATTACAAGGACGATAAGCGGAAGGAGCCCACTTGGGCATGTTTCGCATATTATATTAAATTGATGGCGCTCCGAATCGTAGTAAAGTAAAATAAATGCTAGCCTTAGAGAGATTTGCTTTCAGTTTTAAAAGTTTTCTATATAACAGAAGGTAAATAGCAACAGATATAGTGAAAATACCGAGAGCGAAAGCAACACATTTCCGATCTTTTTTACGCTTTATGGGTTAACTGGTCACAAACGCCAAGAAAAGGATTTAGGTTAGATATGTACTTCTATTCTCTAAAGAGTTACATACAATAATTCAAGCTATACACTACAACTCAATAGTTATAAAGGGTGACCGAACGAGAATGCAAGATTTAAATGACTGATGCGCCGTCTTGTTGAAACCACATGCCCTCCACATTCATTGCTTCAATCCTAGGCACGAACAAAAACAGGTTATCATTTCACTATACCGAACACCATTGACATGCCTCATTTTCATAAGAAAAAGGTCCAATGATTCCTCCAGCCCAAAATCCACACCACACAGTGACACGTTGAGGATGCATTTGCTTCTCGTGAATCACTCGAGAATTTTCCTCACCCCAAATGCGACAATTCCGCCTATTGACGAAGCCATCAAGGTGAAAAGATGATTTTATCACCATTTTATCAGCATTTTCATGTTGTCCCTCCAATAACCAATTAACGAACTCCCTTCGCTATCCATGGTCAGCTGGCTTCAGTTCCTGAGTCAATTGAACTTTGTATGCATGAAGATGCAAATCTTTCGTCAGAATTCGCTGCATAGTGGATTTGGAGACACCAATTTGCTGAGCTCGGTGTCGAGTTGAAGTGCATGGAGTTTGAGCGACATCATCTGTACGGGATGATGCAACATTTTCGGTCGATCGACCTGGTCGAAGGCGCGTTGTTGTCTTTCCATCACTAACAGACCCAGTTTTAGCAAATTTATCCATTAATCGTTTTAAAGTTGCTCTCTCCATAGTTGCAGCACATTCTGCGTATCTGTGACTAAATTCCCCTCACTGTTCTTACAGGAGGGGGCCCTGTTCCGTACCCTGTACTTCTTATTTTTTCCTAGAATATTCGGGCATCACCTCTATCCTTTACCTTTCTATTGCCTCACTCTGACGCTCTTTCCACAACCGCTTCTTCCACCTAAAGCCAAAATTATTAACAAATCGAAAAAGTTCTTATAATTTCCATATAACCATTTAGTCATGTTGTTAAATAAGTGGAAAAAAGGACATTATTGTGCCACATTACAAAACATTACATTACATGAAATAAATTGGGTAACGTCTTTAAATTCATGCTATTTTTTTCACTTCCACTTGCCACTAAATATCAAGAAGGTCGGAATACTTGGTGGCTTATAGCTTTCTTACTTTTCAACCATAATTTAGAGCACTCTCGCTTTACTCTTCCACCACCCTAATCGAAGTATTTACACACGAAGTATTTACAAATACCCTTTGAATAGTTTCTTTCTTTCTCGCAAAAATGTTAGTGTTATAAGTTATCTTGGCCACAAACAAACGATGTACCAAAGGAAAGACGCCGTAATAGAGTTGGAATATTTTCATATTATTTTCTATATTATCTGCTGTATAAAAATATTTATTACATCACTATCTAAATAAAATCTCTTTACTTCTTTAGAACGTTTGCTACATATCAAACCACCAAATTTCCGTGCAGTCCACTAACAAAGTTTCTATGCTTAGAATTTATCCTACAGTGGGGGGATATTGGTGGTTGGCAAGTAGTTGGAACGTTTTGGAAATTCCAAAGAAAGTGTAAGAGTAACCATAGTTTACAACTAACACTGTCACTGTCATGGTTAACACAATCTTTTGTGTGTTGTGACTTGAACAAGGTAGACGGAGAGAGAGAGAGAGAGAGAAAGTTTCCTTGAAGTTGTCCAAACTAAACGCTCAGTTGGGGATACTATAAAGAATGCAGTTGAATCCAGTGTAAAATACTACACCAAAACCGCCAATTACTTACTTTCATTAATTTTACGAGTGGCCAAATGAAGCGAAGATGTATTTAAGAGAAATTGTGTTTAAAGAACTGCTGGTGCAGAAGCTACACTCAAAGAAATTGTGATATATTTATAACCATCAAATTATATTTTTTTTTTCTACTTGTTAGGAAACCTTGGAGAAGTTGCTAATGTCCCAACAAATATGAATAATGCGTTATCCATTTAGTGGTTTCAAAACTGCTGGTCTGGCAAAGCTGTCAGCTGTTAAATACCTATCATCTGAAGTGTTATTTATTTAGTGAAAAGTTTGCCATTTACTAATATGGATCATTTAACAACCGAAGAACGCGTAAAAATAGTTAAAACTTACTACTGTTTCAAACGTGGGCTTTCAATAAAACACAATTTTCTTTAGTAATGAAGCTCATTTCTCTCCCGGTGGTTACGTCAATAAGCAAAATTGACATATATAAGGCTGAGATAATCCAGAAGTGATTATGGAAAAGACACTGCATCCGTGATTGTCTGGGGCCGTATTTTTTCAATCCAGATATTATTTAAATGACACTCTATTTGTTACATAATGAAAAGGTTCAAACATTATAATTGCATAAACCTCAATGTTTATACATACTTTTAAGTTTAATGAATTTATTTTGAATTTAATGAAAATATGAAATTTAAATTTCAAAAAAGATAACCCTCTTATTTAAGTTATCTGAAACTAATCTAATTAATTATCGATAAATATTTCAATGATTATTGTGAATTATTTACCGTAAGATGAAAAAAATACGAAAAATGGAAAATGTTACTAGCAAAGTTGCTGATTCAAAAGCAGCCACTTTTGCAGCACAACTCGCACGGTGAGCATCTCAATTTCAAGCAATAAATGTATTGAATTAATTTAATTTTAATTCATTTGCTTTTTTTCTCTCTCCCCTCTCTTTATATATTATACATATATATGTGTATATTAAATTTCAAATTTGATTGCATAATTTCTCAGAGTTGAGAAATTATGCAATTATTTCAAAACCGCCAATTCTTTAGCCCAGAACTTACTGCCCGGCACGTAAGAATTGGCCCTCAATTAATTAACTCCAAACCAATTCCGTATACAGTGTAAGTTGCATCACAATACTAAGTTGCATCACAACAACACCGTCAGACATTAAGCCTAGATTAATCTCATCAAAACCAGTACAATAATGAAATAATTTTTTTTATCGAAGTTATAACTTTATGTGTGTTTTATCTAACTTTACTTTTGAAACCGACATTACCGCCAACTAGGAGATATGATGGACAAGATAGTGATTCACATGAAATTGGAACTGTAGAATCTTCAAAATCTAGTTGGCAAGAGTTTTAAATTACTTGGCTGTGGATTCCAGCAATCAGCATCATCAGCATCAAGTCAAAGTATTTTCTTGCCACTTCCATTGTTGTTCCCCAATTAATTCGTTAATGCAATTAATTAATGCAATTCCATAATCACAAAAAATGAAGTATAAGCTGATGAATTTGCCAAGCTTATCTTATGGACGTTGCGTGAATCATGAGCTCTTTGCCGAAATTGGAGTCATCAAGCGCATCACAGTACAGTGATCGTATTGTATGAATGGGTGAAAACACAGTTCCATGAAGCTATTTCGACAATGAACTCGATGAGCGGCGTAGAAGAGGATGACGAAAACTCGATTTTGAGAGCCAAGTTTTAGGGACGATGACAAGACTTAGTGTGTCGAATTGAAGGAGAAGCCCTTGGAATTCATTTCCACGTCCTTACGTGAACAAACGCTATATAAATTAAATAAATTGTACATTAGAGCTAAATATATGCATATATATAGGTATATACTTTGTATTTGAGTCTTCCTTAGTTGTTTGAAAGCTTGAAACGTTAACAATTGATAGCCATCCCCATTTATAAATTTATAGTCCTGGAAATAAGCCATCCCCATTCTTACAAATCTCAGTAGGGTCGTATAGGTTTACGGCCTATGCATAATTAGTAGAAGATCTGAAGAAGTAATCTGGTTAATTCACATCCATAATTAAATCTTTCAAAACATCCTAACTGCTGACAGGGATTCAGACACATTTTAAATACAAATAACATATCCGATCTGCATGGAATTTGCAGTTTATGAGTACGTAAAAGTGTACAATGAAATTGAAAATTACAGTTTAATATAAACAACTTTTCTAATTTGTTCGTTAAAATCGAATATACTGCAAACTTCATTTTTCTGCATCTCTGCATAGTCTGCAATAGAGACTCCACTTTTATTAATTAAGCGAAAATAATGTAGTTTTCCTCATTTATTCCCGCTTATTTCAGTTCATTTCCCACAACTGTCCAATAGAATGACGTGAAGTCTGAGTACGATTCGCTATTTAGTTTGCTTACAGCGTTTGCTTTTGCACTTAATTTCAAGTGATTTTTTGAGGTTTTTATAATGGATAAAAACATAGAATAACAAGCGTAGCATTACAAGTAGAATACAGTGCCGAATCACTGCAAATGTTACAGAAGGCTCACAATAAATATGGCTTTTTAAAAACATGTATAAGATATGTGAGTGACAAAGTGTATTAAAAAGCGGTCGAAATAGTATAGAAATTTGCCTCACTCTGGTCGGCCGTCAACATCCCAAATGAAATTAACATAGCTAAAGTGAAGGAAAAGGTGACTGCAAATGCTCATTTAAGTCTGATAGAGATAACCAATTTACATGATTGTTTAGACATAAAACGCATTGCCGCGCATGTTAGAATTCTTATGGTTCAACTTATTTAGTTGTGAAATATATTTCTGCTACATGAATGTGTTTCTGTATACTTTCAAACACTTGCAGCAATACGTTTTCCAAAGTTTTGGATTCAGTTGTTTGAAAACAGACTTCGATGTGGAAAAATAATTTTGTGCCAAATATCTAAGCACTCCGTATATTGTGCTATTGTGGACCTGCTAAATTAGTTCCTTAAGATCATTTAATTTTTTTTTTTTTTTTTTGTTCTAAATTCTCCTACAATTTTTCTTTGAGCATTTCCAATGTTATCTACTACTAATCTTCGAACTGCTAACTGCGCCTGGGAATTTCTATAGTAAAAGCGAAGTGAGTACCGGAATGACATTGCAATGCCATTTGTTTGCACCACTGGATATTTACTACACTTGTCTTTGAGATTTTTACAAATTATCCTATCCCTTCAGGAGCAAATGCAACAACAACAATCTTGTGCAAATAAAACCAGTGCGTATGGGATGGGGTCTTAAGTGAAAACTACAAAAGAAGATAAAAGTCAACCGCACCGACAAAACCATACTAAAATAAATTGTTGTAACAAAACTAACTACATACGAGTACGTATGTTTATAGATACTTCACAAAATACTTGATGTTGTACACAATTGAGCACAAAAGAACAAAGAAATTAAGAAAGTTTTATGCAATACGAACAAATACTAAATTATTTCTTACAACACTGTAATTGACCAGCTGTGACATGCAAGTGTTAAATAGTCTCCTTAGCCGAAAATAACAAATGAAAGTTACAAAGCCGCAGAGACCACAAAATATTGCATAACCGTCCGCATTTATTATTGCAAACCCCAGAGACTCGTTATAGATTTAGGTTTATTAAATGAATATTTGCAGACCGAAAAAAAACAACAGACAGAATTTATTCATATTCACAGCTGGCAATAATAGATTAATTGGTGATTATGATGATAAGCAATTTGAAAGAAATGTCATATATTTCACTTTTTAATTGGTGATCTAGACGAGGGGAGAAGCTGGGGAGATTAGCCACTTTTCGGTTTCAAAATAAAGTTAAAAAAAAAAAAACACATAAAGATATGTTTTCATGCAACTTTTATTTCATTACTATGTTTGGACGTTACCACTATGAAATACAATGACTCTTAAATTAACACCTTTGGATTGGTTGCAGCAGTGGATCATTTTTAAAATAGTTCTCGACCACTTTTTCACACATTTTTGGCGGTACGCTTGCGGATTATCCGCGTAAACATGGTCCTTGGTGCAGCCCCACAAAAAAAGTCTAACAGCGTCAAATCGCATGATTTTGGTGGCCACTTGACGTCACCAAACGTGAAATTACGCCTTCTCATGCAATAAAGCCAAAATCAGTCGTATTGAATCACACTTGAATCACGACTTCACGGGTGATTTTTTATCGTAGTTTTTTTTTTTTTAATCGAATAAAACACTCAAATTTGCATCATATATTAAAATTTTTATTGGAATTGATAAATTGGTCTTTGCCATTAAATTTCTAAAGATAATTTCATGTAAATGTTGTCCGCAGCTCTGTCTCAAAATGTCCATTCGGAAGGTCCAATTTTTCGAGCTTTTCGGGCTATATTCCACGAATAATGCGTGTTATGTTATCCTATATAAAGCTGCAATAATGTTTGGCTTGTCCACATTGCTTAACGATTTGACAGAACCCCACAGGAAATAATCAAGAGGCGTTAAATCGCAAGATCTCGGGGGCCAACTAACAGGGACAAATCGAGAGATAAGCTGCTCATCCCTCGTCACATCATCCCTCAACATACCCATTGTTTCACAAGCAGCGTGGCAAGTTGCACCGACCTGATGAAACCACATGTCAAACAATTTCAACTCAGCCAATTGTGGAAAAAAATTCCTTGTGGTTGAGCAACAAATGCCCAATCGCTGAGAACGGCGACGAATTGAAATTTCAGGATCGTCATTAACAGTGGTCGCTACGACTGCAATATTTTCTTCGCTACGCACTCTACGTATGCGAGTCTATGGTTTTATGTCCCACAAAGTAAATTTGTTGCGAAATTTGGAGATAACAGCACGAATTGTTGATTCAGCAGGTCGATTGTGACGACCATAAAATGGTCGTATCAAACGATGCACATTTGTCACAAAGCACGAATTTTGATATTAAATTTCAACAATTTGCAATCGTTGCTCGTTTGTTAATCTTTCCATAATGAAATGGCAGAGTATACTGTACACTTTTCACTTTGACCGATGACGTGTGGACGCCATTACCAACCAGTGCTGCCAACCTGAAAAACTTAAATCTTAAAAAATCACCCTATAGTAAGTTTTAACTATTTTGATGCGTTTGTCCTTCTTCTTCGATATTAGTAATTGCAAACCTTTAACTAAATAAATAACACTACAGATTACGGGCATATAACTGGCGTTTGAAACCACTAAATGGATCACCCTATACTTTAAAGACCTTACATCATTTTCTTAATCTACAAATAACGATATGGTGAGAGCTCTTATATGACAGCTTTATTTACTTAAACTGTGACGAGAATAGTAATTCCTATCTAATATAGCTCTTTTTCTTCTTAGGTGGCAACTGGAATGGCCATCCTTAGCTATTATACGCCGCCCGTGGAATATAATTCCAAGCGCTTCCATCCCCTGCGCTCCTCCTCCACCACCAAGTTTCGATAGTATTTCAAAAGCCTGGTCTTTTCAATGGAATTTTGGTCGGCTTCTTCTGCGCCGTCCATCGAGTTCGTTGTCGAAAACTTTCCGTGCCGGGGCATTTGGGTCCATCCGCACAACATGACCCAGCCAACGCAATCGCTGTATACTAATGCGTTTAACCACGTCGATGTCGGCTTACAGCTCATATAGCTTATTGTCCATGCGACGCCGATACTCTCTGTTAACGATGATTGGTCCATATATTTTCCGGAGCATTTTCCTCTCGAAAGCTGCCAGTTGTGATTCATCCGCTTGCGCCATAGACCAGGATTCTGCGCCATATAACAAGACAGGTAGAACCAACGTCTGGTGCAGTTGGATTTTGGAGAGAGGGCAAGCCAAATAAGGTCCTTTTTCTTAGGTGGCGACTGGAATAGACATGGGGAATTTTTAATTTGGGCTCTCTGATTGTTATTCACTTGGGAAGAACCAGATACCTCTGCAGAATTTCCCAAGCATCTCGCGACTTCCGCCCTTCGGCCAAGTATTCCCTGGTAATCCGATCAGACATCCGTTTAATGGTAGCTAGAGTAAGAAGGCGACTAGTTGAGAAACCTAAATGGCATGCTAACACCGATGCGTCTTAGGCTAGCAGGTAACTTCTGTTACTGAAACTCAACTCACCAGTCTAGTGGTCATTGGCAACCCCAACACTAGGATCGGATGCAGTGGCCTAATATGCCGCTCATCTTAAATAAAATTATCATGTAGACACCGAAGAAAATAATAAAACGAACCCTCCTAAATCTAATATATCTCGTACTTAGAAAATAGTCGCAAGCTCTTTGGTCTTCTCCCGTTCTCTCTATTTCGTTTCTTTAAATTTGAGAGTATTTGAAAAGTCAGGTCCTTCCTACAGAGCTTTTATTTCCCTCTTTTGTGCCGCTCATAGATTTCATTGTTAAAGATTTTTCGAGCTGGAGCGTTTGAGTCTATCTGCACATTACCCTTTCAAAAGAATTGGATGCGCTTGACTACGTCAATGTAAGTATATAGCTCATACAGCTAGATTATGGTTCATACAACGTCCATGGTATTCGTTAACGATTATGGGTCATACATATATAAATATTTAATATTTTCATTTCGAAAATTCCCAGCAACGATTTATCTCTCTGTTGCGGTTAAGACAAGTTACTGTTACAGTCAAATATTTATTTTCATTAAGAGAGCAGTTTGCCATTAAAATGCTTGCTTAGTCCATAGCAAGTAACTCCTTTTCTTTAGAAATACTTTTATGTTAAGCGCAAGGGATGAAATACGTTGATTTTAGTCATGCCGATGCCGAGGTAGTTCACACAACATCTCAAAAGAGTAGCCTTTTAGTTCATTGAAGCAAATACCTTCGTATCATCCCCACTTGCCGCTTACTGACTACTTTTCAATGCTTGAGAAGACTGCAGTAATATGCCATAGCAACTATAGTTTCTTCCAACGATGGCAATATCATCAGCATAGGCAAGTTGGATAGTGTTTTAAACCCGACAGATATTTCTTTCCCAAGGATTTCTCACAGTTTTACAAATCTCGCGAAGGAAAAAACTTTTTGTAGACTGTCAAGCACACTTGTGAAAGGGAAGGAGGCCTACATCTCTTGCTTGTCTCTCCTTTCAATCATTTATTGTTAGTGTTCCATCACAACTTGTGTATTCTCTTTCAGGTGACGCTATCCCTTAGGACTCTTAGTGATTCGAAACATGTGTAGAAATATCTATATAAAAGCAAAATTGCAGTGGCAATGAAAGACTTTAATCCCATTAAAACAAGTAAATGAAATAGGCTTTCTCCTATACTATATCATAGCTCTTATTTCAATTTAAGTTTTGTTTGCAAAAACTTTGCACCATAATCTCCGAAGGTCATTTGCTGGCCTTTTCACTTGACCGGGCAACATTGCATAAATTACAAAAAAGCATAGCAAAATTTCTCTCGAAACAAACTAAAAAGTAATTTAACAAACACCAACTGAAAAAGAAATTCAACTTTAGTTTCATATTTTGTACGCCTGTAAAGATGAGTTTGTAACACCGGCATCGCTCTGCAACGAAATGCAAACGAATCTTGCTGCTATGAGAAATTTGCAGTTTTTGTGCGGATGTTTGTGCACTTTTTTTTTTTTTTTTGTTATTTTATTTCATTAGACTTCTGATAGTTGCATAAGTTCGTTTCCATCTGACAGCAGAAATATAACGAAAGCTTTGATGTCACTGATGATTCACGTCGCTGTTCAATGCTATACAATAAAATATGAAAAAGAACTGTCTTAACAGAACTCAGAATCAATTGTGGAGCCAAATATAGGGCATAGAGATAGTAATAGAGATCAATGTTAAATCAGTTGAAAATTCTACAGTTCTTTGACTACTGAATCTGTACAAAAATCGTAGTTGATAACTGTTAACAATTATCCAAACTAAGTTTTGTGAGTTCTTCAGCAATCAATGTGCTGTACGAATTAAATCAATTTCCGTAATTATAACTGAAAATCAAGAAAAAATGATTGGATGAATTGCAAATCGGAACCCATAAACCAATCAATTGTTACCAAATTTTCTGCCGAAGCTAATTGATTAATTGATTGATTGATTACATTCTAATGGACTGTACATTTTAGACATAGTATTGTAGTTATAATGAAGTGCAGAAAATAAAAATAAACAAGCTAACAAGTATGAATTATAACAGTATTTCTTCCTTTTTATTTAGACAAATTCTTAAATTTTTTAATTGAGATGAGTGCATGTAAAGCATTCAATCTCCTTACAGCAGCAAGTTTTATGTCCATTGAGCTATAAGATAATGTGCTCCCCGAAATCATTTTTTGTTCTACTCCCTGCATGTGTAAGACGAACCTTGGTGTACCACGCAATCCGGTAATTACTGCAAGTATAAAGTCAAATAAATTCTGGTCACGAATTACAATTCCTCCTTTTTTATACAAGATGTGTTTCCAAAAAAGGCGAATTTTCATTTTTCCCAAAAATTATTTATTTATTCATCAATTTCTATCATCTCCTTCAAAGTAGTCCCCCTCAGACATAGTACACTTGTGCCAGCGTTTTTCCAATTCTCGGCACAGTCCTGATATGTAGTTTTGGTATGTCCTTGAGCTCTCTCAGCGATTCGGTTCTTATCTCCCCAATCGTCTCAAAACGCCGTCCTTTCACGGGTCTCTTCAATCTTGGGAACAGGAAAGAGTCGCAGGGGGCCAAATCTGGTGAATACGGTGGCTGAGGCATGATAACGGTGTTGCTTTTGGCCAAATAATCTTTCACAAGCAAAGATAAGTGAGCAGACGCATTATTGTGACGCAAAAGCCATGCAGTTTTTCCACAACTCCGGGCGTTTTTTTTCGTATTGCTTCACGCAAGGTAATACTCCTTATTTACCCCCCGACCTTGCGGTAAGAACTCCTCATGCACTACGCCATGGTAATCGAAGAAAACACTGAGCAAAACCTGGACATTTAATTGAACTTGGCGTGCTTTTTATGGTCTTGGCTCTCCTGGACTCTTCCTTTGGAACGATTGGGCTTTGGTTTCGATGTCATAACCATATTCCCATACCCATAATTCGTCACCAGTTATGACCCCTTTTAAACAAATCTGGATCATCGTTAACGTCATTCAACAATTTCTGAGCGATGATTATGCGACGTTGTTTTGGTCAAAATTCAGCAATTTTGGAACGAACTTCGCTGCCACACGCTTCATGGCCAAAATTTCCGAAAAGATTGCATGGCATGAGCCAACCGATATGCTCAGCAACTTCTCTAATTGTGACTCGACGATTCTCCATAACAGTTTTCTTTACTTTCTCAACATTTTCATCGGTTGTTGATGTGCTGGGGCGTCCAAAGCGAGCGTCGTCATTCACATCTTCTCGACCGTCTGTAAAAAGCTTGCGCCACTTATAAATATTTTTTTGACTCAGGCTCAGACTCTCACCGTATGCCACTGTCAACATTTCAAGTGTTTTTGATCACTTAATTCCAATTCATACACAAAATTTGATGCAACTTCTTTGATCCATTTTTTTCAATAGCAGAAAATCGCAGAACACGCAAAACACTTGTCTAATTTATGCCTCTCACAAACAAATTAAACATGCTGCATGGATAAAACCGTCAACATATCTTCGAGCCGAGTGTACCAACATAAAAAAAAATAATAATAATCGAAAGTCGAATGTACGTAACCCGCTTAATTTTAAAATGCACCTTTTTTTTGAACACACCTCGTAATTGGTATATCTTTTAAGACAAATATCTGTTTCAAAATATGGTGGACGATGTACTGGTTCGCCGGCAGACCACCGTCTTTTTATTAGACCAATTAAATGTAAAACTTTTAGCAACCTCATAAAAACGTGTAGGTGGACTTGTGTAAAGTTGAACAAGAGCCAAGTTTAGCGCAGTCAAATCTCCAAAATTCTGTCCTGATGAAACCACATGTCAACCAAGTTCAACTCTGCCAATTGGGGCAAAAAAAAAAAAAAAAAAAATAGCGTATCATGGCCCGATATCGTTCGCCGTTGACGGTAACGTTTCTTCCATGGTCGCCTTTGAAGAAAAATGGACCGATGATGCCACCAGCCCATAAACCACACCACACTGGGTAATTCATCGGTAATTCATGTATGGCCTGTGGCTGTTCATCACTCCAGATGCGACAGTTTTGCTTGTTTACGTATCCGTTCAGCAAGAAATGAGCCTAATCGTTGAACACAATTTTTCGATAAAACCGCGGATTTTCAATGAACTTTTGTAAGTTCCATTCACCAAAAATTAGAGGTTATGGTAGGTCATTCGTCATTTCATGAAGAAATGGCAGAGTATACTGTACACTTTTCACTTTGACAGATGTCGTTTGGACGCCATTACCAACCAGTGTTGCCAACTTGAAAAACTTAAATCCTAAAAAATTACCCTATACATAGTTGATGCCTTTAAGAAATTGCGATAAAAGAAATGGTGTGGATTCACCAATATCTTGCAATTTCTAACGTATGTTGCACTTAATTATCGAGTAAATAATTACAAGTTTTGAAGGAAATGAAAAAAACACATCTGTGGAATTAAACTTGTTCTATATGCACTATCCACAGTGTCACGGGCGATGTAATGACACATTACACTAGCCAGCAAGGTTTTGGACTAGAGCAATCAAATATCTTTCCTAAGGCAATTTGGTGGGCTGAATTCGAATATGTAATTGGTTTTTCTGTACCACGTCACGCTTTCGAGATAAAGGGTGTCCCAACAACAACGCAAGACAGTCAATGGTGTTTTATCGTGAAGTGATAACTAGTTTTTTCGTGCCTAGAATCGAAGAAATAAATGTGGAGGGGATGTGGTTTCAACAAGCCGGCGCCACATGTCATACAGCCAGAGAAACAATTCGATTGCTGCATCAGTCATTTCCCGGTCGTATTATTTCGCATTTTGGAGACCAGAATTGGCCGCCTCGATCATGCGATTTTACACCATTAGACTTTTTTCTTTGGGGTTTTCTTGAAGTCGATGGTTTATGCGAATAAGCCGACGACGACTCAAGTCTTAAAAGAGGAAGTTCTATACTGCATTAATGAAATACCGCAGCATTTATGCAAAACGGTTCGTGAAAATTTCATTAAAAGTTCGCGTGTGTGCCAGCAAAGCCGCAGCGGCCATCTGTCCATTGTGTTGTTCCATACATAACCTCATTCTGTCTACTTTACGATGTAATAAAGTTTCACGATTTCTTTTTTAAATATCTGTGTTTTATTTAAAATTGCGTTCTTGTTGGGACACTCATTAGCTTATTTGAAAATCAATGAATTTTCACAGGTGAATGACATTATTTCAAAGTCGTTTGTATTTTGTTGGTTGGTTTTCACGTATTAGAGTTCAGCAATAGTCTCCCAGTATGCTTTTGCCCCAAAATCCTTGATAATTTCTATCAGTTTTCATTAAATCTTGGCGGGCACTCTCGCCTTGTTGGTCACTCACCGCACCTAGGTTTTGTGGAAAAAAATCTAAATGCGAATGAAGATAATGCATTTTGAGTGACATTCGTGCAACTAATTCATTGTATTTGTTCTATAATTCAACAACAATTTGCCTGTAGTTTTCACTCTTATTGTTTCCAAGAAAACTGTACATGATGCTCTTGAAAGATTTCCAGGCTTCATATTGTTTCTCCAATAAATATTGTAAAAAATTGTCATCATTCAATAGCTTCCTGATGTGAGAGCCAACAAATATGCCTTATTTGATTTTAGCATATGAAAGTTTAGGAAAATCCGCTAACACCATCTTTTAGGAAAAACTGCTGCATCATCTTCGTCTAGAACCTTGACAAAGTCCTTAGAAAGGTTCAATTTTATGTGCAGCGGCGGAAGAAGAACATCATTTGGATCAATTAATGGTTTATTTGAAACGTCTTATTTTCGTGATGAATGAATACTCAGTTCTTTTTGGCCACTGTGTTCTGACATAATGAAGACAGACTATCCCATAGACAAAGGAGACAACAATATTTTGTGAAGCCTCCTTGCATACCAGTCAACAAACAATGACCTGAAACAGATTATGTTACAGCTACTCACGATGGACTATACCGATTGATGTTGTAAATTCATTACTTTCAGAAACCACTGTAAATGTTACAGCTACTTCAAAATCCTTTTAAAAACTTTAAATGTATTAGCAACAATTATATTATAAACGAAAGTTTCTCACTTTACTATATGGCCGGTGGACATTTGCTGTAAAATTTAATGAAATTTACTACCTTAATTAAGTTCATTTTTATTTTATATTTAGAAAATTTCACAAATTTCCAACGAAACTGCATAAGATCTTAATATTATAAATAAAATTTACGAGATGTCTCCTGAAATATAATGCTTCAGTGTCACAAAAATATATTTGATATTTATTGCAATTTAAATATTTTCTAGCAGCAGTTAAAGGTGTCAAAATTTCATAGCAAATCTATACAAATATCTTGCTGGCAATTTGCACGTATGAATGTAATGTCTATAAAGACGAAAAATTCTTTGAATATTATAAATTTATGAATATTCAAACACTTGAATGTATCTCAATATACACCTAGATATGAACATCATTTACTTTATTATCCAGATTAACTTAATGTCAAGTATAATTTAAAATGTATATGCATCCACATGTGTGGCATCATTTATAAAAATTAATTTCAAATACAAATTTTAGCAATACTATAACATAAATTCAACATAAATCTTAACATGTCAGTTTAAATGAAAGAATTTTACAGGATTTCAAAATATTTTACACAATTCAGCCAAGCAACTGCAGAGCAAGTGTGCCACAAAGGTGCACATCCTCTTGAGTGTGGCATAGTTTATGACATTCATAAAATTATTGGTATATGACATTTATAATACCATTCACAAGTGAGTTAATAAAATTAACTACACAATATTATAAGACTTCATATGTAAAC
>JAHXMU010026208.1:0-17208 GCA_019455685.1 Philornis downsi
AAAAAAAAAGAAAAACTGCAAAGAAACGACAACAGAGTCTGTAAAATGCAAATTGTTCGCTGTTTTGTTGATGAATTAACAAAAGCAAATCGTGACTTATAGTTTTGGCAGCTGCGGTCTACGTACCGGGCCGGCCCGAAAAGCTGAGCGCAGTTGAGCGATGGCGGTAGTGGTGTTTTCAAAATATGTTGTTAATGTTACGGCTGCCGTGATTGTTACTGTTATCGCTGCATGTTGTTAAGAATGTCATTAAATGTAAAAAATTCAATCATTTCAGGCTGAAACAAAACACTACAGCAAAGGGGTTACAAATGGCTACCAAATCCAACATTCACAAAACTCGGAACAATTATTATTTCTACAAATGAAAAAAGTTACATTAATACAAACAGAGTTAAGGTTGCTGATGAAACTATCAAAATGAAAACAAATTTGAAAGTGAAACGAACACAATAAATATACAAAAAACCCATCGATCTTGTGAATAGGATGGAAAAATAGTGATTATATTCGAAAATATTATATGTATTTGCTATTAGACTCAGAAAATAATAATGTATAATCTGGCCAGGCCACTAATCTTCTACTAACAAAAGTGTTTTATTCTCGAAATTGTTGGATGCAGTCATCACAACGACTGCCGCTCATAAAAGCAAGGCCGGCCGTTCCTTCATACGCTACAGATATAACGAATAGCACTCCAGCAAAAAAAAGTGTAAATTATTCCAAAATAATCACATTTTCAACACTTCTAAGGATCCAATCCGTGCATGTTTACCGCTCTCAACGAAACACTTTTAAATGACCTCTAGAACAACGGTAATGAAGTACTTGGAAACACTGATTCTATTCCTATTCCTTACAATTAAAGCAAAACATTCCTATATTATGGCTCCGAAAACGTACTTTTTGGCAGCTGATGTAAAGAAGCTTCATTTCAAGTTTTTGGGTAAAACATTTGTGTATGATCTTTTACATGGTGACCGATCCGTTGTCGTTCCATTTGTAAAAACTACAAATACTCGGAGAACAAACAAAGCATATACGAAGAGTGATCAAAAATAACCGTTGTTTTCAATTTTTTCTAAAAGTATTTATTCATCAACAACTATCTTGTCCCCTTCAAAGTAATCCCCCTCAGATATAAGACACTTGTGCCAGCGTTTTTTTCTAATCCTCGAAACACTTCTGAAACGCGCTTTTTGTTATCGTCAAACACCTTCTGTTTCGATTTTTCTTTTATCTCCTCAATTGTAGCAAAATGCTTTTCTTTCTTCTTCAGTTCTTCAGTTTTGGAAAGAGGAAAAAGTCAGCGTGGGCCAAGTCCGGTGAATACGGTGGTTGAGGTTTAATTGCGGTTTTGTTTTTGGCCTAAAACTCACGCACAAGCATCGATGATTGATTTTTCTACAATTCTGCGCGTTTCTGACGAATTTATTCGGACAAACGGCGCATAACTTCAAGATAGTATTTCTTATTGACCGTACGACCTTGTGGCAAGAATTCATGATGCACCACGTCATTGCAATCGAAGAAAACAGTGATCAAAACCTTCACATTTAACCGAAATTGACGTGCTTTTATCGGTCTTGGCTCTTCTGGACGCTTCCATTGGGATGATTGGGCTTTGGGTTCAATGTCATAGCCATACACCCATGATTTGTTTACCAGTTATGGCCTTTTTGAGGAAATCTGGATCGTCGTTGACGATGTTCAACAGCTCCTGAGCGATGTCCATGCGACGTTGTTTTTGCTCAAAATTTAGCAATTTTGGAACTATCTTCGCTGCCGCACGTTTCATGCCTAAAACATCCGTAAAAATTGCTTGGCATGAGCCGAAGCAACATTATGATGCCAACATCATTAGCAACCTCTCTAATGGTAATACGACGATTATCCAAAATCATTTTCTTCACTGCTTCAATGTTTTCATTGGTTGTTGACGTGCTCGGACGACCAGGACGAGCATCGTCATTGACATCTTCTCGGTATTCCTTAAACCGGTTATACCAAAATTGAACTTGTGTTCTGTTCATAGTAGACTCACCAAACGCCACAGGTACATTCCCCATCGCCATAAGGATGTCCGTTCCTCAATATTGTGGACGGCAATTAATGGTACAGATCCTACGAACCATTAGATGCCTTTGGCTGTCTACTGATTATTTCATGGTGTATTGTTCGGCAGGAACGGGTTCACTCTGGCATATGTATATTTACCTCAAGAGATTTATAAAATATATAAAACAGCGGGGATTAGCATTCGTTTTCAGAATTTATTAGAGATTATACCTTGCAATAAATACAGGATTAAGTGTTCAGCCAAACTGGGGGGAGAATCAGAACTGACTTTAGCAAATCAAACAAATTCTCTAATAGATTAGTCGACATAAAGCTTACTCTAAAGCACTCAATCTCATTACAGTTAAGGACTTTACCATGTAAACTTCTCAACTGCAGTGGAGATAATAAATTTGGAATTTATTTCTTAGAATTTGCAAATGTGGCTTCTGGGAATAAAGTATCAAATTGATCGCAATCTGCGAGCAGATTTTGTTATAAAAACCTTCCTAAAGGATGCAATTTTAGTGGAATTATTTATATCGGGGGAAACACTTTACAATGGAATCTTTACTGACGGCATATGCTGAAGAAATATTTTCCGGAACAATAGACAATTTTTTTGAATAATGAAAAATTGGTATCAAAGATTTGAATTTTCATCATGCCAACATCACTCGTGAGTATATGGAGAAGAAGCACTATAAAATAGTACTTCCCTCCTATAATAACCCTATGTCCATTTAATTGATGATCACGCAATTTTTCACTACCTCCCCATCATAAAATGTGATGAATGTTTGCTTCCTTGGATGTATTTTTTTTTTGCTGAATTGGGAAACTACTTTTCAATGGAACTTTTTATCTGACGATATATTCTGAAGAAATATTTTCTTGAATAAAAAGCGATTATTCTGAACAATGAAAAATTTCTACCAAAAATTTGAATTTTTATCACGCCCACTTCTCACGTGAATATATGAAGAAGAAGCATTATAAAATAGTGCTTCCCTCCTATGACAGCCCTATGTTAATTTCATTGATGATCACGCAATTTTTCACTACTTTCCCATCGCAAAATGTGATGAATGAATGCTTCCTTGGAAGCATTTTTTTCTTGCAGGAATGTCGTCAAATCCGTACCAATCATTGGCATTTGCTACTTCATTTAATATAAAAATTTGGAAACTACAAAACTGTGTACATATGTAGATGTATGTCAAATTGTAATCAAACATCTGCATATGAAATGTTAAGCGCCAAAGGAAACCAAAATTGATTTTGTGACGTTTGTACCCCTATTTACACCAGAATTTGCGAGTGTATCGATGGGTGACTGAGGTTTAAACGTGATCGTATATAATCTAATAGTTTTTTGTTCGGGATAGCCAATAACTTTTTTTTTATTTTTCACCATCAGCCCCATTTTCCACTTATAATACAGAGTTATCCATTTTTCGATTTTAAGTAAAGTTAAATAAAACATATATAAAGCTATAACTTCGATTTCATTGTCATTATGTACAAAATGCCTCTGGATTGATTGCAGCAGTGGATCCTTTTTAGGTAGTTTTCGAAAAATACAGCCCAATGGCATATCTAGACCATAAAGCGCACCAAACAGTCCCATTTGCCGGATGCAATGGGTTTTCCACAATCAGTTCCGGGTTCTCTGAACCTCATAAGCGACAATTTTGCTACTTGACGTAACCATTGAGCGAGAGATGAGCTTCATCGCTGAAGAAAATTTTGTTCTATTGGAAGCGTTACGTTTGAATCACTACTTCTGCAGTACGTTGTAACTATTTTTCTTCGGTTCTTCGTTTGATAAACGATTCATATTCATAAATCGCAAACCTTTCACTAAATAAATAACACTTCAGATGACAGGTATTTAACAGCTGACAGTATTGCCAGCTGACAGTATTGCCAGCTGACAGTATTTGAAATCACTAAATGGATAACCCAACATATTAACTTAGTTTTTCCTAAAAAAGTATGCATTGGAAAATGTTTGTATTGCCTTTGCCTTTAGAAGTAAATTAACAGACAGACACCTTTTCAGTTTTCTGCATACGTATGACGCTTTCAATTACCAAATGAACTCATTTGACGAACTCATAGGATGTCGTACCCAAATAAAATTGGAACAATTTCTTCTACTATACGTCAGTATAGAATAAGTTGTAGGGATAATATAATTTTTATGCGAGGTAAAAGTCAGTGTCGTATGAAAAACAACACCTAAATCCATTTTACTTTCAGCAGTGAGGAGCCTGGATTCACCAATTTTGAAAACCAGTTGAATTGGATTACGAGAACTTCAAAATGAAATATGGGCACATTTTGATAAATCTAATGAAAGTTTGTTTAGGGAACATCAATCAAGAAGATTCTGAAGATCCAGGGCCTCAGAAGTATTAGAAATTTTGTAATATATTTTTAAGTCATCTGCAGATAAATATCAATAGCAGATAGAAATATCATTTACATATAAATCAAACAACAAAAGTCCCAAAATACTACCTTGCGGCACGCCAGAAGTTTGCAAATATGGAAGGGATTCATAACCTCTAACCTAATTTTAACCACTCTAACATCAAAGAATGAAGTCGCATAGATTGCAACTTAGCAAAAAGTATAATATGAGAAACTATATCAAATATTTTGACGAAATCGGTGTAAGCTGTTTCAACTTGATGTCCAAGTTCAAACGATGAAATACAATATTCTGTGAAAATGGTTAAATTTGTTGTAGTAAATTCATGCTGGATAAGATTCATGTTGAGATGGCGATATAATCGATTTGGTAAGAAAAGATAACATCTTATAAATTATATGCTCAAAAATTTACGAAAAATTTGTTAGTTCAGAAATCGGTCTGTAACACGTAACATCATTCTTCTTACCATCTTCAGAAGTTGGTGTTATGGACGCCGACTTCCATCTATCAATAAAAATGTCTTCTTTTAATGAAAAATTAAAAATATATTTAAGAGCAAAGGATATATTAAAGAGACATAAATTTCTTTAGTAGATAAACACAAATCCCGTCAGAATCCACTTTATAGCTGGTATTTAAATGCATGATTCCGTCGTACACCTCTTCCTCAGTGAGTTCTAAGACACCAATGTCTAGCATTGCAAACAAATTTGAGTATCTTAGCTATATGGACCGATGAAGGTACAAAATTTGATTTAAAAAAATTAGCAAACAAGTTAACAGAATCACTGCATGACCATGATACAACATCAACAAATATCATGTTTGAGGGAATTTCTGAAATACTCCTATTTGAATGGACAAAATGTCAGATCGTCTTGGAGTCATTTTTAATTTCATTCTGTTTTTGTAACAAAAATTGATTATAATGTATAAAAAATTATTTAAGAAATTAAATTCTCTCTGATAAAATACAAATGTTTCTTTACTTTCCGCATTTCCAGATTCAGCAAACTTTTTATGAAATTTGTTGCTTATATTTTCAAGTTTCTAGAACCTCTAGTATACCACGGAAGCTTGTAAGGTTTTGGACTCTTCAACGGTATACTGTTTCTTTTTTTACCAAGAATTATAGAGCAATAATTTGCACAAAAATTTGGATTGAAATAGTCGGCGGATTAGGAGGTACAGGGACAAATAGAATTTCGGAAAATTTCTCAAGTACCAGAGTTTTGCTATTTACTCTATTTTAATTCTCGATTCCTACTCAGCCAAATGCACAGCGCGTATCAAATTTGGTGCAACTGGATAAAAGAAGTGAACCCAAAACTGTATGGTTTAAATTAGTTATTTGTATGGTAGATACAGGGTGGCGCAATAGAACGTGCATATTGCATCATCTTTTTTTGCAGGGTAGAAAAGGCGCGGGCGGGGGGGCGCCTACATCGTTGGCTTGGCGGGCTCATGGAGTTTTAGTCGCTATGAATCACGACAGGAAACGTCGCACATTTTGCGAGCGCGCATTTTACGAGAACTCTCGTTCATATATTGCTAATAGGCGACTATATTGTGCTGAATATGGACTACGGCGAATTAGTGAACCTCCGAGTGTTAATCTAATTAAAATATGGGTAAAGCGTTTCGAAGAGACCGGTTCAACATTTAAACCACAAGCAAATGGTCGCCCAAGAACATCTAGAACCGAAGACAATGTTGAGAGAGTTATGGAGTCAGTACGAGGAAATCCACAAATGTCGACTCGCAAGAGATCGCCTGTCTTACAATTATCGCGACGAAGTTTGCAACGAATTTTAACATTGGATCTTAAACTGCATCCATATAAGCTGCAATTAACACAAGAATTGAAAGAGTCTGACTTCATAGCAAGACTCGCATTTGCTAATGAAATGCTTAATCGATTTTCCAATTTTGACAATATCCTTTTCTCATTTCCTTATGAATGGGTAGCATTCATGCCCTTAAGTATGGGCAGCAATCCCTGGCAGAGGAATAATTGGTCCTTTTTTCTTCGAAAATGCGCGGGGCCAAAACGTCACGGTTAATACGGAACGCTATGTTGAGATTTTGGACGGATTTTTGGCTCCAGAAATTGAAAGTTCAAGAATAGTGAATTCCAGAACTTGGTTCCAACAAGATGGAGCTACCTGTCACACATCAAATGACTCCATGGCGGTGGTGAAGCGGTTGTTCCCTGGCAGACTGATTTCGAAAAGAGGTGATATCTCATGGCCTCCACGTAGTCCAGACTTGATGCCTCTTGACTTTTTTTTTGTGGGGATACCTCAAAGACAAAGTCTACAGTAATAATCCAAGAAACATCGTTCAGCTCAAGGAGAATATCCGTGGTGAAATGGCAGCCATTACACCAGTATTACTGAAGAAAGTTTTCAATTATTTTCGTTTGCGATTAGAGGAGTGCCGTCGTAGGGAGGGTCAACATTTAGATGATGTTATTTTTAAAAAATAAACTAAATTTATTACTCTACAATGCCTTAGATTTATTTTAACCATTCCTTTTGTATTTATTTTTTAATCTATTTTTTAAATATGCACGTTCTATTGCGCCACCCTGTACCTGAAGCGCTGTCGTAGTCATCCGATTTTTTCAAATACCATCAAGAATTATAAATCAATTGGATGAAAAATTTAGAATGCTGTAGTCGACGGATTAGGAGGAGGTACGGGGGAAAAATAGAATTTCGGAAAATATCTCAATTTGAATGGCGGGGCCGAAATAGCCTATTTGCAATACCAGGCTATGATCTGGCAAAAACTTAGTCAAGTGTTAAAAAATTTCAAGATTTACGGCAGTTATCTCAACTGCCAGCCAGCCAGTTAGCCAGGCAAACTGACATCGCTCAATCGGCTTCGAAAGTTATGAGGCACTTTCGTCAAAAGACGTATTTATACGGTTCTTTCTGGGTGTTACGTTTTTACGCTTCAAGTTATATGTATTCTGATTCCTTCGAGGGGTTAAAATTTTGCGGGACCAACCGAAAGACAATGACGTAGTATTGAAATTAGTAAACTGTAAATAGGGGAACCCATCTTTATATATATAATTCTACTGTACGGGCGTTGTCAGTGAACTCCTCCTAAACGGCTGGACCGCTTTGCATAAATTTTTGTATATGCGTCTGGGTGGTGCCCGGGATGGTTTAAATTTACAATTCGGGCCAATTGGACAAAGGGGCGTGGTACCTCCCATACAAACAAAAAATTAAAAATCAATTATTTCTGCTCCTGCTTACGGTATTTGAACAAAATTTGGTGCGTAGGTTTGGTGTGCATATCTTAAGTGCTACTGCAAATATGGGCGGGATTGGACAATGGGGCGTGGTACCTCCCATACAAACCATAAATTAAATATCCAATATTTCTGCTCCTGTTTACGGTATTTGAACAAAATTTGGTACTTCGGTTTGGTGTACATATCTTAAGTGCTGCTGCAAATATGGGCGGGATTGGACAATGGGGAGTGGTACCTCCTATACAAACCACAAATTAAAAAGCAATTATTTCTGCTCCTGCTAAAATTTGAAGGCAAAGCAACGTTTGCCGGGTCGGCTAGTAAATATATAAATTAGTCATATCATTGCCATAATACATCTGTGGCTTGGTCATAAAAAGGCAGGACTTTTGACAAGTTAAAAAAACATATCTGAAACATGTTTAATACATTATGGTGCTAGCTAGATATTCAGGGAAGAAAAAACAAAAAGCATTAAAAAAATTAGCTATAAAAATTTGGTTTTTATGGTCTTTGTATTTAAATGTCATTTTGTAGCCTGGTGTTATATTTAAGCATTTTTTTTGTTGTCACAAAAATCAATATTGTTCATCTGCTTAGAAGAGGGCCGCTAATAACGGTCTTAATTTGAAAATGTCATTGAATGCTGCGATTTGTATTTCACGATGCAAAGGACTGTTTCCAGCTTAATAGGACCAATCTTAATGCTAAATATGAAACTTGATAGAAAATAAATACAACTTCTATTGAATCCAATGACATTTAATACTACCAACAACAGCTAAAATGGGGCTGTGAATTCTCATCTCAACATTTAGACAGCGATGATAAACATCAGCATCAACATCAACATCATCATCATCAACTGATTTAGTGGAGTTTTGGGGATTTATTATCTCTCAACCATCATCAAACTTCAAATCATTGATGATGTTTGTTTGATTTTTCTGGTAATGCTGGGAGTGTTGAAACTGTGTGCGCCTGCGCATTCATTCCATTCGTTTAGTCTGTTTATTATTTTACGTTATGGCCTCTTTGTTGGTTTATTATATTAGTCTCCTGAGTTCTCGTTCTTTGTCCACTATCTTATTTCGCTGCTTAGGGCTCCCTATTCTTCATTTACTCAATGAATGGACGTCACCGTCATCGTCATCATCATCATCACCATCGTCTTCGTCGTGGACAACGTTGTCGGTTCAACTCAAAGACCGTCATTCCTGGAATGTCAACATTCAATTTACAACACATTCTGACATTCGTTGAACACGTGCATTTTCTACAATTTCATATCGCCGACCGACCGACCGACAACAATAAAAACAAATGTGTTTTGTACACAAATATGGAAAAAGGGAAAGGAATGAATCTGGTGGTACGAAAGAAAAGGTTCTTCTTCTCATCAAAAAAAAAAAAAAAGTCTTAAGCAAAGCTGGGACTCATTGCGTACACTCGTCCGCATCTACTGTGAGAAACAGCCACAGACGGACATATAGAATTCATAATGTTTTGTGTCAACTTGTATCTGCTGTTTCTGCCTACGGACGCACGGACGGACGGATGGTCGGCAGGCCACCAGAGTAGTTCACTTGAAAATCAAAACCTAATCAATTGATTCTTGAATTAGCTGATGTGATGAGAACTAATATGGTATACTTAAGTAAGATAACTGAAAACTCTCAAAATGTGTGAGGACGGAAGAAGAAAGATCCTTGTTAAGATTGTAAACTTATAATAAATATTGTGAGAAATCATGGAAGGGGGAAGTAAGTGAAGTAAGGGATTGTAGAACAACTACCTTTTTTTTTTTGCTTTACTTTTTTACTTTTTTTTTACCAATACCTAAGGAGAAAATATCTACCTCCGTTGATAAATTTCGTCCAATATCAATATTGCCCATTATAGACAATATTTTTGAACATATTTTGCATACACAACTCTTTACATATTTCCAAGATAACAATTTGTAACCATAATAATTGTAACCATACATACGTAGAGAATAAATTAAATACATTTTTGAACTCAAAAAAATCTTATGAGAATAATCAAACCACGATCACTAATTTCTCTAATATTCACAGAGCGAATGAACTGAATGATGACCAGGCAGGTACAACTTTTGTCACTCAAAATTCTATTAAATATATATTTAAAAATCTGAGGAACAAATTATCGGCGGGACTCGATGACATACCAAACGTAGTGTTGAAAAAATTGCCTAATAGAATTATACTGGATTACTGCACAATTTTCAATAATATAATAAATAACTCATATTTTCCTAAGGAGTGGAAAAAAGCAAAAGTTGTAGTCATTCCAAAAAAAGACAAAGACCATAGGCACCCCATGAATCTGAGGTCAATAAGTCTATTGCCAAACATCAGCAAAGTCTTTGAAGTTTGTATTAAAAACACTGTTCAAAAATTTGGCTCAGAGAAAAAACTAATCAACGACAGGCAATTCGGCAATTCAATTTTAAGTATAATCATTCTACAATCAACGCAATAAATGTGCTTATCTCTGATATTAACTGGAACTGGAACAGGAAATACTGCACGGGCGTATGCCTTATAGATATGGAAAAAGCTTTCGACAGTATTTGGATTCCAGGAATAATATTCAAACTAATAAATTATAATTTGCCCAACCACTTAATAATATTAATACATAACATGATCAATGAGAAATCCTTCATAATTTGTAAAAACGGTTCCAAGAGTAAAGAATACAAACTGTGTAACGGCCTCAAACAGGGCACAGTGATGGCTCCAACACTCCTCTTTAACATATATTTATTAGACCTGCTCAATATGATGGAAAATATAATGTCTTTTGCTGATGATATAATATATTTGCAAAAATCATTGATTCCCTACAGTTATCATTCGATACCGTGGAGAAGTATGCGAAAGACTGGCACATGAAAATTAACACTGAGAAAAGTGAGTCAATTTTATTTCGTCCACCTGTAAATAAATGCAACAGCAATGCCAGAAAAGAATGAAAATCTTTCATGATAAAATCCAAGACAACTAATGAACTAATTAAGGTAGTAGACACCGTAAAGTATCTCGGAATTTATTTAGATAAATTTCTGTATTTCAATGATCATATTAATCGTAATTTAGAAAAAACCAAAAGGGCATTTTTGGCTAATAAATCCTTATTTTATTGAAGACACTTGAAACCGCGAACCAAAATCATCCTGTACCAATCTCTAATTAGACCCATAATAACTTATGGGTGCCCCGTATGGTTCAACATTTCCCCAGCATACATGGAAAAAATACGTAAATTAGAAAGGAAAATTCTTAGAGTGTGTACATCGACACATAGATCTCCGCAAAGCGATTATTTAAAATATATATCAAATGTAATATTGTATAATAATGCCGATGTAAGCGGAATAGATAATTTTATCATAAAACTCATTCGAAACCATATTGTGCGATGTACTCGATATAAGGAAAATAATCTAATTAGTGCGCCCTATTATACCAATACGGCCTATATAGAGAACACAATTCAAAAAGGATTTGTACCACCAGAAAGTTTCTTATATCTAGATAGTCGAAAGGCTATACAAAACGATGATGGTGTTCCAATTTTCTACCATCATTATCGGAGGGCTACAACAAAGGCAATAAATATCAAGGCAGTTAGTGAAACAGACATACGATTTAACACATGCATACCTAACAAAGATATTGGCATTATCTCCAGATTAGACGCCAGTAAATACTGGTGGATCACTTAACATAAATACGCATTTTTTCATGAATTTTCCCTTTTACAACTTGACTCTCCTTTACCTCCACTCAGATATAAACGTAATGTTTTTTTCTCCTCTTTAATTTTTCATTACATTACATTTATCATAAATTCTCGCATGGACTACTAATTATAATAAAAAAAAAATTAATACTTAAGTATAATAAAATAAGATTGTACCAGAGTCCCCAATATAGGGCATTGTATAAGTTAAATAACATAAGAACTATTGTTTATTTTAGTATGTATAAAATATGATGAACATAAATAAATATAAAAAAAAAAAATTTAAAAAAAAACAATTTGTTAAATGATTTTCAATATGGTTTTAGAAAAGATTGTGGAACAGAGGAGGCAACAGTTAATGTGCAAAATTTCACATGTAAGTCGTTGGATGACGGGTATAGGGGTGTAGCTGGAGTTTTTTATAATTTGTCAAAAGCGTTTGATGTAATTGATCATGATATCTTACCTCACTCAGATTTTATGGTGTGCATGACAAAGAACTTTTTCTCTTAAAAAGCTATTTGACGAAGCGGCTACAATTTGTACAAATTGTCAATAGTAAAAGTACTTTGAAACCAGTAGAGCATAGAGTCCCCCAGGGAAGTGTATTGGGCCCCTTTTTTATTTTCTCTGTATATAAATGACTTGAAAAGTATTGACTTATCAGGTAAAATGTTTGTATACGCTGATGATATAGCCATTTTTTATCCATATAAATATGAAATGGCTGTGAGGCCATACATAGAACGAGGAGCAAGTCTATTAATAGAGTATTTGCGTACTAATAAACTTTCCCTTAATCCAAAAAAAAAAAAAAGAAATTGATAAGATTTAGGCCACATTGTCGGTCCAACGACAGCTTTAGTATATACGTAGATGGGGAAATGGGAAAATTCCAGAAGTTAATTCAGTTAAATATTTGGGATTATATTTTCAAAGTAATCTCTCTTGGACACTGCATATAGAGTATCTGAAGTCTACAGTATCGCCTGCCATAGGTTTATTGCAACGGGTGGGCCATAAGGGTGTTGGCGGTTTAAATATCCAATTAAAAAAAACTACGAAATATAAAAAAAATATATTTGTATTTTTAAAAAGTAGAAGCATGGGAATTTTTAAGACTTAAAAATAATGTTGTCCAAATGGTTTCCCTCGGCTGCTTGACACTCTTGGAACCGAAGTCGCAAATTTTGGAAAACTCGTTGAAAAGTTGTTCTCGGTATTTTGTTACTTTCCCGAATAATGTTCCTCTTCAACTGCTCTAAATTGGTCGGATTATTCTCGTAGACTACCGATTTGAGGTAGCCCCACAGAAAATAATCGCATGGAGAGAGATCGGGGCTACGTGGGGGCCATTCAATATCCCCCCTTTTCGAAATGAGTTTTCCAGGAAAAACATTTTTCAGCAGCTCTATGGATACTCTACACATCCTCGAGGTATTGCCTTGAAGTTCTTACAAAGCTGGCACCAAAAAGTCTGCAGCATGTTGCAATAATTGTTCGCTCTAACCGTTGTGAACTGAAACATGAGCACGCTCCACAATGTCGGCTGATCTTGCAGAAACTGGGCGACCACGAACCGTAATTGGTACTGTTGAGCCGGTTGTTTCGAACATTCTGATCCATTTTCGTATCACATTGGCGCTTGGAACTTCACTTAAATCGTGTAAACCGTGTTCATGCCGATACAAACTTCGTGCAGTAATCACTGATTTATTGTTTTCGTAATACGCTCGGACACAAAATGCAAGCTGCACTCCGTGTACGGCTCCATGGCGACTAAATTTCCAGGAAGCGGCGCAGCGAACAACATATCCCCCCGCCGCCCCGCGCCGCGCGTTACCGAGAAATTGAAGAATTAAATCGCCAACACTCATATGGCCCACCCTGTATAAATTTAGAAATATATTTGATCAAAATACTAAGTTTCTAATATTTCAAGCTTTAGTTTAAAGTCATTATAACTATTTAGCCATTATGTATGGTTATAAAAAGAGTTATGAATTAAAATCAGTCCAGCGGCAACAGAATAAAGCACTAAAAGCTGTAGCGAACTTGCCAATTTCATATTGTACGCTTACTCTGTATAGAGATGTTTTTCCAACAGTTTTGCCGGTAAATGGTTGTTATAAATTAAAATTGCTAATATATGCTTTCAAATGCTTACATAGTATTGGCCTTCACATGATAAATGTTTCCCGAAATCAGTATATTTTCAATACGAGAAATAATGACAATTTAAGAGTAGCTATGTGTCGATCTGAAACAACAAAACAGTGTATAGAACATTCTGGTAGTAGTCAGTACAATATTTTACCACAACAATTACCTATAAAATCACTAGAAACACTTTCATTATTTAAATCGTCAATGAAAGGGTATTTATTGCAAAATGTCGAAGAGCTTCTGGTATGAATTTTGTGTTAATATTGAAGTACATGCCAAGAAATTAGATTTTTCATAAATGTGTTTGTATTTTGTATTAAAACTATTGTTATTATACAAACAATTTTGATGTAATTATTTTGCCACTTGGCCTCTATAATGCCATGCGGCGCTGAGGCGTAATTTGTATGATATAATAAATGAAATAAATAAATAAAAAAAAGGACTAAAATTCGCTAAAAGAGTACGTGTTTTTTAATAATTTATGCCTATTTTTCTCCTCCATTTTAGACATCACACATTAAAATTTTCTTTGAAATATCAGTAACACATATTAAATGTCGTAAATGCGTTCAGATATTTAATTAATCTCATATGTATGCAGATTTTCGTTAAGCTATTTCCGATAGGTTCTGTACTTAAATACGACATTCATCAGATTTAATCTGAATATTGTCTAAAGAATTTACTTTACCTATATATTTTGTGCGAAAGAGCAGAATACAATCTAATCTTCAGGCAATTTTTGCTTTTATTCACATCGCCGTTAGAAGAGATCGACTAAGCTTATTATTCTTTTTGTAGCAACTAGAAATAGTCTTCTGGAACTCTATAAAAAACGAATTCTCTTGTCCCCCATGAAGGAGATATGAGAGAGCTTCTCACATTCAGTGAATTCAGTGAATTTGGGCACTGTAACATTACGTTTGGTTCATCCTTCAATGCCAGTTCTGCTTACCAAAAGTAGCCCACTGGCCGCATTATAGCACAACCACAACCTTCATATTAAGAAAGGTGAGGCTCTTACCCATTTAGAGGGGACGGGGTATTTAAAGGGCACGCCTTATATTTCTAGACTCACTTAATGGAACCTTCAGTTTAACGACGTTTTCGAACGTTACAGTTGGAGAAGCATTTACCAGACATGTCGATTACTCGACTACTTGAAGTGTTCGTTAGACACATTGAGGTTAGCTCCACTTAAATAACGATAGGTGGCGGTATGAGGGATTGAAAACGTTAGCCTTGTGCACCAACCATTCGTGGCACGATCGGTCACATCTGATATTCCATAAAGTATACTATAAATTCCTTACCTTAGAAATCTAAACTGATTTAAGGATGTCAGTCCATCTATTCGATTATCTGATGCAAGCACGATAGAACCTCCTCCAACTAAGTTAGGTGGATGGCATTTTGCCCGAACAAAATTTTGTAGTTATAAGCATATTATGCTCAAAATTGAAGAAAATCGGTCCAATAGGAAAGATCTGTCCATACAAGGTCAGAAACCACCTTTAGAAAAATAACAATTTTCACGTCTTTTTCATGGCTTTTTCAACGTAATCATCGATTTTTTCAATGACTCACTCACCATGAAGAAACAAGAAATGTTGGAAGTTTGTGGTTTAGTTGGAGCAAACAAGTGTGGTATCTTAGGAAGATGTATATGAAACGACGTTCACATAATGACAAAGTTATTTTTGGTCTTTATTCGGTTTCATATATTCAATGTTTAACACAAAGTTAGACTATTTGTTGTAGATTGAATTACATTCGAAAATTTTTCGACTTTCCACTAAATGTGTGGTGGAAAAAAGCTACAAAAAAATCAGTTTCAGGGATTAAGATTTTGAGATTGGGAATATTGTTAATTACAACAATTATTCTTAAGTTAAATGTAATATAAGGCGGTAGTTTATAGATGATGAAAAAAAAAACAATTTAACCTAAATACCTTATTAAGGATAGGACTAAGTTGTGGGCATGTTGTTGTTGAAAACACTTAAAAGTACCCATTTTCTATAAAAAATCGGCACATTGGATTTTGCTTATACATTACAATTGTTGTAAATGAAGTAATAAATGTAAATTTTTCATATTTTACTTTATATTTTTACAAAAATTTAAAATTGATCTTTCGTATGTTCATATTTGCATAAGTTTTTTTTTATACCTATATATAAAAACATGGTTATTTTATAATTTGTTAAAATAACACAAAAAAGCTCCGGATGAGAAATTGCAGTAGATTTGGTAAAACTGATACTTTTAGTACAAAAAAAAAAAAAAATAAAAAAAAAATTTAAAATGAAAAAAAAAAATAAAAATAAAAAAAAAATTAAAAATAAAAGTAAATATTTTTTCTTGGTTTAGAAAATCCTCCACCCAGAAATTGTATTTTAGACAAATATTTTTTTTTTACATTTTCGGCAAAAATGTTCACCCCGGTTCTTTATATGAACTATACAGCTCGATGTTATTTTTTTATTTTCTGGCTCGCTACAATTTAGTAATTGAAAACAATTTTGGTTTTAGATGTATAAAGACACAATTTTTTTAGGACAAATTTTGTTTGCTCGTTTTATCTTGTTCTGAAAATAGCTCCACCAAACTTTGACAATTGTTTAATACTTAATCAAACAATCCTTTCAGTGAAGCCATTTTTAGCAACTGTATTTAGACTTTGTAATAAAAACGCCAATTTTTCAATCGCAAATACTCGTTTCCAAATAACATATAAAATCTAACAATTTAGTGGAACAAGTAATTTTTGTGAATTATTTTTATACTAATGTCAAGATGTTTTTTTTTCTTTTTGTTTTGCTTTCAACAATTTCCGACTACAGCTTTAACATTCGGCGCCCTCTATCGACGCCAAAACTAGTTAAATCCGTAAACAACTTTGTGATCTGATGTTGGTTTGAAAACTTAAAAAAAAAATTGCAAAGGATCATTATTTAGAGTTCAATTTTCATCATTGATATGAAACACTGTGGGCAATCGCTAATCTGAAGTTCGTTGTCTGCATTACCATGAACCGACTATATTTGTAGAAAGTTAGATTTTCTTCATTTATTCGTTAAGGAATATACTGCCGCAGCTGATAGATACGGGTAAAGGCCATCCAACCATCGTAAATGTATTTTCTAAAATTTTTGCTATTTATTCGTTAAATGAAGTCAATGTAAGGTAGAAAATAATCGATAGGGATATTGACCGCTTCAAATACTGCTGCTGCTCTAATAATCAATAGATGTCCTATTGGAAATACGAGCTAAGTCAGTGTATTATGTATAAAAAGAGTTCGCTTTAGTCATGCCTTCTTATCTTACCACGAGATCCGGTACATCGTTCACGGCAATGTTAAAAGAAACCTATGTTGAAGGATACATAAATTTAGACCAAGGCGAAATTAAGGAGAATATCCAACTTTCCACCTATACATTTGTTAATGCATTTTAGGTTAGGTACATTGAATGAATTTAGC